>JXSR01S009974.1:0-10644 GCA_000969725.1 Ophiothrix spiculata
TGACTGATAGTTTTCCTAATCCTGTAAAAAGGATTTATTATACATTGTCTATGTGGTTGCATGTAAATTTACAGTACGATATAATGACGTCATAAAAGGGGTATGGTAAAGTTGTAACCAATAACAGGGCGAACAGCTGTCATTTATTCATTATAATTAGATCAATATCAATGTGGTAATTGAAACTGCCGGATTTGTTTTATCGCTATTGTAACAATGTTCTTCAAATGGTCGTACCTGGTACGGCGTATAGCCCCATAGCTAGTCAAAGATCTTGAAGATATTTGGCTAGTCAAGACAATTTGTCAAACAGGTATACTAAAAACGAAGTTGCACGATACAATGTTGTGGCTTTTTATGTTAGGACTATAATAAAACGCATCAAATTAAATTAAATTTATTAATCTTTTCTTTTTTCTTTTTTCTGTCTGAAAAGTTGTGCGGCCAAAGCCCATACGGTAAACGGTTCCAACGGCCCTGGTTCGTTACCGGCAAATGAATGATCATGATTTGTTCATGAATATTTATGAGGTGTAATGACATTAAATAAAGCCCCTCGAGGATTTGACGTTTGTTTGTTATGGGAATGGCGTTTTTGCGCTGCTTACTATTAATACTACCATTAATCTCGCCAAAGCTTTAATAAAGATACAATTTCAGTTTTAACGACTGATTTATGCCAATCTACTTACTGCAACTAGGCTCCGGGGCTGACCATGTTCCATCACCCTGGCAAACTACAGATGACGCACCTTGAATTTGATATCCGCTATCACAGTCAAATGTAAGGGTAGTTCCTTCATTGAAATCAGAATTGGTATGATCAATGCTGCCATGTTCAGGAGCTGATACATCTGGACACACTTTTACTGAGGAATCAATAACGAAGTACAGTGATTAACCTCATTGATTTCTAAAATAGTTGGGTGAATATTAAGGTAAGAGTTTTTTTAGTCTATACTCTACATGCTCTACAAACCTTGAAGTATGCAACAAGCAATCAGACTCTGTTACAAGATCTATAGCATATCCCTTGTATTCTACAACATTGTGAACTGGTAGTTTTGTATTGTGTAAGAGACTAATAATGATTGATTAGGATTGATTAAGATCAAATCACTGCGTATTGATATTTTTGTATGTGAATCGTTCATTATTTTGGTATCATTTTTGGGTAGTTTAGCTGGTACCACATTGACAAACATTGAAAATACGTTCATTTGAATATTCAGCAAGATTTGGCACGTGTTTATGATTCGAAAAATTCGGACCAATTTACTTCCTCGCATTGTCATATTGGTTTATATGCGTTAATTGACTGCTTGTTGCATACTTCAAGATTTATAGAGTATAGTAAGTAGGACACCGAATATTTTTTCAGTATAATGTCATGTTTCCCAATTGCACAGCTCATTCAACTAGGATATGTTTCATATTTGTGGAACATACATATAGTCAAAGCGCTAGCGTATAAATCTTATGAGTGGGTATTTCAATATCGTGATTTAGATCAGAAATATAATAATATTAGATAAGTAAAGGTTCTATATGATATATCCATACATTATGTTAGACAAAGCCTGAAATAAGTTAGCTTTCGACATCTTTGACGTCTTGATCACAAGTGGTGATATCATCTGCTTTTCCCGCTAGTATTGTCCTTCTTAGAGGGCGAAGTTCCTTTGTTTAGCAGCGGATCGTAGACGTGATCAAGAGAATACGACCCTTTATCGCGGTTGAAGGTTTTGTCCCTCGCATCCTGATCCAGATTGCTTCTCTTATTTTTCTGGTGAGAATATTGGAGTCCTTGTAAAGAATTTTGGGGTTATCCCAGTCAATAACATGAATTTCAGTTGCAATGTGGTCAGTGATTGCTGATTTAATAGCTATGTTACGCAAACTGTCGTTCGGTCAAACCGAACGTAAATTATTTTGTTATTCATGAGTTACCCATGCGAATATTCATGAATAACAAAAGATTATGAGGCTGTTTTCCGTTCGGTTTGACCGAACGACAGCTTGCGTAACCTAGCTATTAAGTTCTGAGGTGGACGACTTTCTCGCTTCATGGGTGAACTTTTTATTTTCCAATTTCTCCTTTAATGTTCAAGGAGCCGTACTCCAAACGGTCTACCGGTTTCACCAACGTATGATTTCTCACATCCTTTGCAACAAACTTCATATACAACACCACCACTTTTTTCTAGTTTGTCCTTGGGATTCTTCTTGGGAAGAAGTTGCGGGTCTGATCTGAAAAGTTCCGGTACCCCCCCCCCCTATTCGAACATCGAAAATTACGCAAACCCCCATATTTCGCTGATACATTTTACATGACCAACCCCCTTTATAAAAGGACATGTACAATTCCAAAAAACATGTATTTGTAAGGGGCAAGGGATACACATGGCAGTCAGATCAAACTAGTTGCGAGCACAGATTTCCCTTTTTAATACCTTGCTTTCAACAGATTTGATGCACTTTTTCAGCTGAGAAGAAATTGATTTTAGACCATTTAGCACATCCTTTGTGCACATCCATTTACTAGATTATTTGCGTTTGCACAACCATTCAGTTGGAGTAAGTCAAAGATGATACCGTGCGCAATTGCCTCCAGCAGATCACAATGGTAGTAGAAAAGGGTAGCCTTCCCAAATAACATGTACCATTTTACTTAATCTTTCTTAATATGAAGGTCATTCTGATACCGTGTAAATTTTTGTGTAAACTTTGCAAGAATTTGAAACAAATGTGTAAGTATAAATGCGCGCGTAGCGCGCTGAAATTGGAATTTTACCTTAAAATTTCAAAATCAGGCAAGAGATAAAGTTTACGCAATTTTTACATGACCCCCCTTCTTAAAACACCCACACAAAAAAAATACACAAACCCCCTATCGACCAAATTAAATCATATGACCCCCCTATGTTTCTCCGGCCCCCTCCCCTGTAATAAATAGTATGTCAATCTTCTTACCACACTTTGGCTCGAAGGCCGTCCACGTTCCATTATCCTGGCAAAGTATAGATTGTGCGCCTTTAAGTAGATATCCAACATTGCAGCTAAAGGTAAGGGTAATGCCTTCGGTGAAATCAGAATCGATGGGATCAATGCTGCCATGTTCAAGAGCTGATACACCGGGACATAATTTTACTGGAAAAAAAGACAAAGGAACAAGATGAACAATATCTTCTATGTGTAAAATCGCTGGGCGAAGAGAGCATCACAAATAGAGCACTATTAGACTTGGTTAAATGTCCGCTATCGCATAGAATATTTTGCTTAGAGTATTCTATACTGAGGTTATCATATATTCTACACCGTAAAAAATAACTAAATCGGTAGCAACTACTTTTTGCGAGGAAAATACACGTTTATCAGCATTTTAAAGTCGCCAAATTTACCAAACTCGATTAAAGCTTACCATTACTTTGTTGGAAACATAACGAAAACAAAATTATCCATCACTGGCAGATGGTAGTGTTACTGTTTTAAGAATTCCATCACCCAATCCAATTTTCCAAACTACCTATTATATAACCTCTGCATGCACATTTTATGTGTTAGAAAATTATATCCACTTTGAACTAATTTTCCAATATAAATAAAGTTCTGTAAGTCTTGATGCATTGATAGAAGTGGCAAAGCTGTCGGTCTGTTCAATATTGTTATCGAAAACATCAAAACGATACTACGTACAGATTTCATTGGTTAAAAGAAAAAAAAAGTTACTGAAGCGCATGAACTTTGATGACAATCAATCTTAACCTACCACCTTAGTATGTCAATCTTCTTACCACAATTGGGCTCCGAGGCCGTCCACGTTCCATCATCCAGGCAAAGTATAGATTGTGCACCTTTAAGTAGATACCCAACATTGCAGCTAAAAGTAAGGGTAATGCCTTCGGTGAAGTCAGAATCGATGGGATTAATGCTGCCATGTTCAGGAGCTGATATAGCAGGACATAACTTTGCTGGGAAATAAAGACAAAATACGTTGACAAATAGTTTTGTTTACTAAAATGGCTATAGAGTCACTTCATGTGATCTTCTTTGATAATCAACTGCAGAAATTATGATTCAATCAGGATTATTAAAAAGAGAGATAAAATGACAAAAGGCACAGTCATTGTGATTTTTTTCATGCTTTTATATTTTATATTGGACATTGGGTATTTCCTAACTGAAATTGGGATATATGAACAGGAACATGTGGTTTGAACACAAGGTCAGCATAATTTCAGTATCTCTGCTTCTAGACCATCAATTTGGATGAAACAAAGTTTTTATAGCTAAAGGGTTAGGCTTTACATATAAATTGAGGACAAAGTAAACTAATGAACAACATTTTCTTTCAGCATAGATAAATATATATATTTTTTCTGTTACACTCTGCATTTGCAACAGACAAAACCGATGTAAAAGGAATCTTATTCCCGTGGAATGTAGGTCCGCCTTCCAAAGAACATTATGGAACAAAGCATGAAACAATGCGTGAGAGTTGTTGACCTATACTTTACAACCCGGACAATGCAAACGGGGTACTAATATTCCTACTACACCTGGTTTGCACGACGTTTTTCCGCACCCTACATACAGAAATACTTGAACTTTGGCAATTTTAATCGTCATAAAAAAATCAATACTTCTTCTTATCGCTGTGTTAAGTAATCTTCAGAGCCATTATCCATTAATAATTTTGAATATATGTGATGAATCACCCCGAAAGGGGGGACTTTGCGACAGCAGGTTACTTGTCGAGAAACTGATGAAAATAGGCAGCAAAAATGAAGAAGAAAATAATACGAATTTCAAGCAGATTTTCTGTTGTAAAATTTGATCGCCTTGAATAATTTCAACAAGAAAGGTGTTATTTTAAAGCTTAGAAAATGCTCTAACAGATGAAATGATAAAATCAAAATTGATATCATCTGCAGAAATTAAGACCTTTTTTTTAAGGGCAAAAACCAGATTGTTTACAAAATATTAGCTCTTTTACGATATTGTGTATCTTATCGTTGAAATGTAAAATTCAAACCCATAAGCTAAAACTCAATCTTCATTGACTTCTGCTTTGTCTTTTCTTTTCTTTGATCTGTTGAATTGAACAAACATATTAATCAGAATAGAAGAATTTGGAAGACAATCAAGCGTTAGCCACGTATTACCAATCTACTTACCGCAACTAGGCACCGAGGCTGTCCATGTTCCATCACTCTGGCAAATTATAGATGGTCCACCTTTAAGTAGATACCCACTATCGCAGTCAAATGTGAGATTAGTGCCTTCTATAAAATCAGAATCGATTGGATCTATGCTGCAATGATCTGGAGCTGATAGTTCAGGACATAGCTTTGCTGAGAATTAAAATAGGTATCGTTTTGAAATCTTTCTGAATTTAGAAATTACAAGTTGAGAAAAGGAAAGTGTTATAAATGCAAGTTTGGCTTTCACATAGGCCTAAACGCAGTCTGTCTGAGCCAAACTAATTAACCTGCGAGGTGCTTTTATCAAATAGATTTAATTTTAAAGATCAAAATGTATAGAAATGAATCACAACATTTGGATTAACGACCATAAATACGAAATACATGGAAATGTTCAAGTTTCAAAATCAAATAGCAAATATTAAATCGTCAATCGATTAGTATAAAAATATTGAATGTCTGAGAGTGCAAAATATATCATGAGGTCAAATTTGGACGTAGACGAGTGAAATGGATCAGTCCAAATTTGACCGAATGATATATTTTGTATTATATACCGCATGAAAACATTCTTGTCATTTGATTGGTTGACACTGCATTAGACTGTCAAAAATATTTGGTATATTTCCTGCTTGACATCATAGCCGGGCATTTTTTGTCAATACAAATGTGATATTGCCCTGGCGTGATATCACCGCAGGGCAATATCAGCTTTTTGACAAACTTAACGCCCGAGAAGGTTTGTTTACGTTCTGACATGTTCGTCTTGCCGTAGCGTAGTTTCACGAAATAAACAAAATTGACCAGATTGATGAGTTCAAACAATTGATGGATGAAATGACTGCATGATATAGCGCTTTTTACCCAGCTGTCGGAAATCCTCAAGCGCTGCTTGCAATTGGCGAGAGCTAGGCCTAGGCTAGGCTTAGCATGCACGGTAAGCTTAACTCAGTATGCACTTTAATCAAGTGAGTTTACGCAAGCTATCAAATGACAAGAATATTTTTATACGGTTTATTAAACAAATATTTACTGCTCTTTATTCGAGCAATTGTGCAAAATATCTACTCTCGGTGACTGGAGACCGTGGGCCTACTATTGCCCTCCACCTTCGGTGTCGGGCAATAGTAGGAATACGGTCTCCAGTTACCGAGGGTAGATATTTTGCACAACTGCCTTTATGAGCAGTAAAAATTTGTATACTATTGCACGTGCATAGGCATTCAAAATGTGTTTTATATCATGATATCACAGGTTTGTTTCATGCTGTGCAATAGTATACAAATATTGAATGCCTGTGCAATAGTACAAAATATATCATGAGGCCAAATTTGGACTTTTCTATTTCACGAGGCGTAGCCGAGTGAAATGGATCAGTCCAAATTTAACCGAATGATATATTTGTATAAATTGTACTATTGCACGAGCATAGGCATTCAAATTTTGTTTCATGCTGTGCAATGGAAAAAAATTATTGCACGGCTCAAATCACTGCAATCATGATATAATACAAACTATTACACGGCTCAAACCAATGTGATCATGATATAATACAAACTATTGCACGGTTCAAATCACTGTAATCATGATATAAAATCATTTATCGCGAGGTTATAATATTTGCATCGAGGAAAAGAAAAAAAAATCAAACATCCCAAATCTAAATTATAAGATTATCCTTTAATATCATTATTTCTTTGTTGGCAAATGTTAAATCGTGAATCGCTTGTGCATGTTGCAACACATTGAATTTTATGTGCGCAAAAATCGGCCAAAAAAGACGTCGTCTGAAAACGCCGCGAGCACGCGCACTGTAGACGCTGAAATTTATATAATCATTTATATTTGCTCTAGAAGGACTATATTCACTACCAATAGCAAAAGAACAACAATTTTATATTGTTTTATATTTTTATGGATTTGCCATGATGCCCAAGTTTCACCATAGGTTTGTACATAGAATGGTGCGTGACATGTCACGCAGCCAAAACTAATTCTCTTGTTGTGAGCACATACAGAGTTAATTATTTTTTCTGATGCTTGATTCTGTGTTTGTACATGTATACAATTATGCACACACTTATAATGGTAAGTATTATTTGTGATACGGTTCATTGATTTCGATTTTTTACCTGGGCACTCCCGTTGGTACCCAACGGAGGGGTGGGGGGGGGGTTCCTAGGGACCCTACAAAATTATCTCGTTAACGCCATATTGGATTTTTAATTTTTTTTGTGTAGGGGAGGGGGTGACAAATACCAAAAGCGCGCGCGCGTTTATGCGAAAAACCGATGTAGGGCCCCATGGAAACCCCCCATCATGGTCACTTAAGTGTTAAAGAATTCCAAACTCAATAAAGTCTTTCCAATGGCAATAAGAGAAGAGATCAACGTCGGCCCATTAGCCTTTTCGGTATTTCCAATCTCTTATACAGAAACTCAAATATCGCTAATTTGTTCCATTGAAATACATTGCGTTTTTGTCAAAATTGGCCAACTTTAGAAGCTCACTGTGGTTGTAATCGGAGTACAATTAAGGTTTTAGACACATACCCATAAGGAGATGAATGTTCCTAACATTATTTTATCACAGGTTTCCTTATTGTACTCCTAATAAACACACAATGGTCATCCGAAGATACCTATTTTTCGCTATCTGGATAACGCTACCGCGCGAAGTGTACAATAATTTATCAGTAGCTCATGACTTATTTTATTGAAAAAAAAGAGGATAAAATGAAAAAAAAAAAGAAAATTGTATCATAGAGAGTGATAAGTCAAAGAAAATGATTGGATATAATTGAAATAAAAAGAAAAGAAATGAAGAAAAAAAGATGTAAAATGACCCCTGCCACGTGAAGCGAGAATTCTACCATTACACCACGGTTTTTATCTGGTTGCTACATGGAAATTTAAATAGTTATAGAAGTGTGTATTGCGCAAGGCGAAATATACACAAATTTGGAGATTAAAATTGGGGAAATTCTGTTAATTTCTGTTATATTTATTTAAATTATATTATTTAACAAAATATATGGGCTATTTAGGAAGAGTTTGATGAAAAAAATGAGAGAAAAATGGGTTTGCAAATCGGGCGCAGAGGTTCATGGGCCGACGTTGATCTCTTCTCTTAATGTCAATCTTCTTACCGCAACTAGGCACTGAGGCTGTCCAAGTTCCATCACTCTGGCAAACTATAGATGGTCCACCTATAAGTAGATATCCACTATCACAGCTAAAAGTGAGGGCAATGCCTTCAGTGAAATCAGAATCGACTGGATTTATACTGCCATGTTCAGGACCTGATATATTTGGACATATTTTTACTGGAAAATAAACACATTGACAAACCTATTTCATTAAAGTAGCTTGGTACATAGAGTCGTGGATATAGCTTTACCATATACATATTTGCAACAATCGGTATAAATAATTCTGAAAGGTAATTTCATTGATCAAGACATCCGTTACAATCCTTCCCCTCCCCAAAGAATTGAGGTTTTGAAGTAGTCTTGTTTTGCTTTCCAACCCCGAATAAATTGTAAAAAAGGAGACGGCATGTAGATGAAGAGAAGCACACGCAGGTGCAGTCTGGATCATAGTCAGGACACTACATACATCACTTACATCACTTACCCATGACGTTTATTATCTATTGCCGATTATTAAAAGCTGAAAAAACCACATTGTTTATAAAATATTAGCTTTGTTATAATATTTTATAACTTATCGTTGAAATATAAAATTCAAAACAGTATAAGGGAAATCCTGTCATGAGAACATTATCCACATTGTCTGCTGTTTGTCTTTTCTTGTGTGTGCGGATTTGAAGAAATCAAAACAGAAGAAGTTCGCAGGCAATAGAATCTTTACCATGTAATGCCAATCTTCTTACCGCAACTAGGTTCGGAGGCTGTCCACGTCCCATTATCCTGACAAACTACAGATGGTGCACCTTTTAGTAGATACCCACTATTGCAGATAAATGTAAGGGCAGTGCCGTCAGTGAAATCTGAATCGACCGGATTTATGCTTCCATTTTCAGGGGTAGATATTTCTGGACATAATTTTGCTGGAAAGTAAAAGTACACAAGGTAATTTAATTGTTTACATTTTGTATTATTGATCAAAATATCTGCAACAGTACACTTTAGAAAGAATTGATGTTCGAAGTTCTGAATTGATGTGTTGTTTTGTTTTCCGTCCCAGAATAAATGGCATTTTAAGGTATGACCAACTCATTCTTCCTGTTTCTACTGACGAACGGTTGCCGTGTGTTACCGGTTGTCTTCGGGTGTTTCCGATTGGAATGTCCAGCAGAAACTGGTATTTTCCGATTGTCAATCGGCAACCCAACGATGGGTAACAACCGTCTATTGAGGTGGTTCTTGCCTGGTGTCTTCGGATTAAATCTGCAGCAGAAACAAGAACGGTTGCCGGTTACGATTGAACTATGAAGAATTAGCATGTACGTATCACTGCAGTGCTTTTCTCTTCGTGTGATGGGAAGGTCGAATGGTACTTCAATCGCCTTTTCCTTGCGAGTAGAAACGTGAAGGGTGTTGATCAGCGGCGTAGCGAGGGTGCCAGGCGCCCAGGGCAAGAAGTGAATCTGGCGCCCCCCCCCCCCACATGGTACGCCCCCCAAAAAAATACCAACAGCTGTGAAAAACTTCTCTTTTGTTGCTAAATGGGTAATTTCTGTTCAAATTTGCCTAATTTGTTTTCCAGCGCGCGAACCGCGCAAAAATTGTTGCGTTTTTTGCAGTAATATCTACTTATTTAAGCTAAAAAGTACCGAAATCTTAAGGGAGCTCGAAGCGCGCAAAAAAATTTAGGCAAAAATGGGCTATTTTCAGAAGTATGTCCCCTGTCGTTGGCCCAATTTTTTTCATGTAGTGGCGATTTGGCGCCCCCCTAGAGGTGGCGCCCTGGGCAACTTGCCCCCCCCCCCCCCTTGCCCCCCCCAGCCACGCCGCAGCGGCGTAGCGAGGGTGTCTGACGCCCGGGGCAAGAATTGAAACTGGCGGGGGCAACTTGAAAAGGTACGCACCCCCCTCCCGAAATAAAATATCCAACAGCATTGAAAAAGTCCTCTTTTTTTTGGCCGAAATGTGAATTTCTGCTACAATTTACCTAATTTTTTTCCAGCGCGCAAAAAGTTTTGCGTTTTTGCACTTATATTTACTAATTTAAGCTAAAAAGTACCGAAATCTTAAGGGCGCGCGGAGCGCGCAAAAAAATTAGGCCAAAAATTTGCTAATTTCAGGAGTATGTCCCCTGTTGTTGGTCCAATTATTTTTCATGTTGGGGCGATTTGCTCTTTTTTTTTGCAACTTTCCCCCCTAGCTATACGCCGCTGTGTGACTGTAGCATCCAAAGAATATAACGGTAATTTCATTGTATACAATGTATTGTTTATTCGTTTATTTAGTCGTTCA
>JXSR01S009974.1:20668-37233 GCA_000969725.1 Ophiothrix spiculata
CACCCAAGTTTGCACCCTGGTGTAACCCCTATGCCGTCCAAAGGGCTCATTGTAATTCTATCACATTTTCATCTCAGGCCTACCCACTCAGCCGCTCTGTTACAAGGGCACCCGATCTCATATTTATTTGCAGGGGTGCAACTCCCAAGGATCAATTATTAAAAAAATTCTGGTATAATTTCTGTTAAAATCATACCCTCACACCTGCAAGTAGGCACCAAGGACAAGACACATGTTAGACGAAACTAACAAAGAAGCTGCAAGATTATCGCTAATTATATTTCGTGATTCGGTTTTTTTTTCTTTTCTGCATCCTCTCTTTCCCCCTTCTTTTTTTTTTACCTTTTGACCAGGTGCCCCTTGGTCCGGGTGCCGCGGGTGCAAACACCCTGGGCCCATAGGAGTTTCTAAACCTGATGGGATGAAACACACAGCATTGCACTAACAAACTGCCAGTACTTTAAACCTATGCAAATGAGCTTATTAGACGAAATTTAATTTTCATATTCCGGGTATATCCAGAATGAATATCAAGATAACTCGGTCGCTTGATTTTTTTCCCTCGACGTGACCTGTCGGATAGTTCGGACTTCGAACCCTTATAAACACAAGCGGGTTAATGCAAATAGAAAATGAAGATGTGGATGAAAATATTTAGAGTTTTTTTCAATAAGATAAGTCTATTTTTGACAGTGGAGAATATCAATGTTTCATTTCATTAAATTTTCTTAATTTTTTTCAATTTTAAGCTTTTAAAATCATAAGGTTAAATCTGATTACGTGTAGTATAGCGTGTTTTACAAAATGTTATGTGAAATGGCTTATACAAACTGCAAGATGAGATATCAGACATCATATATATGAAATTTGAAAAATGTATCTTTCCTGTAAGACTTTTAAAACAGTAAATAAATCGAGGGAAAATTCAGTACAATTAAACATTCGAAAGGGACATGATGTCGGTCATCACATTATCCCGATATACACAGCGAACATCGTAAACAACAAGCCACACCTTTCGAAGGTCTTGGCCTATATCAGGCAAATCTGACGTCATTTACCATACCTCGTGTAGCAGCTTCCAGCTTGACATGTGCATATTATTTACACATGTTTGTTTACGGGCTAGGACACGATTGAATCGTACAGCTTTTATCATGTTATCTAAAGAAAATCCTTTGTCAAAGTAATCTATTGTAGGGAAATCAATCTAATACAATTGGAAAAAAATAATACTTTGGTTTAAAAAATAAAAAAAAGGCGCCGGTAGGACTCGAATCTGTGACTTTCGCGCAACAAAAGGCTAGTCCTAACCACCACACTACGTTACCGCTGTGTTGGTTAACGGATGTTTTATCAATTATATATCTAACAATAGGCACGTGTTGCTTAATCGTTCGCTTCCGGGGTTATATGGTGTTTTGCGCAGAAATTTAATGTCTTATTTGACCTCATGGGACCAAGCCTCACATTGTATTACGTGATAGGTTTTTTGATCACAAAAATTTTAGCAAACCTGGTAAAGAAGTGTTGTCGCTGTCTATTGACCAAATGGCTTAAATATATTAAGTCCAGAACCATAGATTTTTGTCAAAACGCAAAGACCAAATTTGACCTCACTCATTGAAAAAAATCACTGAAGAAATTACATAAATGTTCACATATATTTCGTAAAATTTCAATTATTTTGGATTTCAGGATGTTTGTACAACATTTATTCATATAAATGAATATATATGAAATTCAAAATATTTCAACACAGCGAGGGCCGTGCCATTCAAAGCTTAAGTTCTGTGCACGCTGCTGGCATCAGATGACCCGTCGTGACAAAAGGTGCTGGTTATCGAAATCTTGGTGCCTAGTTATCGCAACACAAATCGCAAGTATGAAGAACCGATATTAGGTACCTTTCATACACCGCATCAGCGTATTTATCGATCGTCAGTTCGAAATATTACATTGCTCATTATAAGCTCAATTGCCTCAGTACACACTGCACGCGCATGACAGTAATGTTGTTCAGTTATTTGAGTTTCTGAAAAAGGCGATAAACGTCCGTTATTTTTGAGCGTAGTCGGAAAAATCTAGACGAAGTTGGATACTTGCCATATAGCTCCAAACGTGTTTGTTGAAGTATTATTAACACTAGAAAACTAGCCAATTATGACACAAAACTAGCCAAAAAATACTATTCTAGTTCAAAAACGTGATTTAATTTTTCATAAAAAATTATATTTCGACAGAAACACATATTTCAAATAGTCCGAATTCACTCAAATTTCGGTCGATTGTCGCCATCTGAAAAATATGTATGTTAAGTAAACTGAGATCAAGATGTATGTTCACATACGAAGAGTTCGTTTGACTCAAGCAAACAATCGGAAGGCCACAAACTCATCAGGTATTGCCGTGAGTGCTCGACAAACTTCGGAAATGCACCAGACCCAGAAAATATTTCAAGGTTTGTCAACAGATGGCGTGTTGAATATATAGCTGCTTGAATATCGATGTAACCCGTTAGTAGAATTAATTCAAAATCGACTGACCATTCAAATGTAAAAAATTTCAATTAATTTTTTGCTCGTATTTGAGCAATATTTTTAAGCTGTGTAACAAACTTGTTTGTGTCTCAAAATTAATAAGGCCAGATATTCCCGTTTTTTATTAGTCATCCTTTTCACGACGGGCTTACTATAGTCCAATAAACTTATGGTGAACCTGGAACAAATTGCAACAGAAGTTTTTTTTGTTTCAACTTGTTTGTATGGCCCCACTGAACATTATATCCAAAATTCGACAAAATCCGACACCGGGAAGTAGGCTAATTATCATAAATCCAAAAAGTCCGCCAAAATTCCCACCAAAATACTACATTTTCATTATAATGACCTAAGAGTATCTTGTAAAACACTTTTATGTTCAAACTTATTATTGGAAAATGGCTTCTGGAGCTTTAACAAATACACCTGACTCCAAATTATGTAATATGCATATTTCAAATTCAAAATGGCTACCAAAATGGCCGCCAAAATAGCTGATTTTCATTAAAATCGATCAAAACAACCTTTATACTGCCTGATATCATAAATAATCAACAGGAAATAATATTAAAGGTTACAAGAAGATCATGTACCCCCTAATTATATTGTAAGCTTGTATCAAAATCAAAATGGCGCCTGTTCTGAGATTCAAAATGGCCGCCAAAATATGTTTATATGCGCAAAAAAGGCACTTAGGAATAGTATCAAAAACACCAAATGTTTAAAATATTTGATGGAGAATGACGAAGAGGGTAACAATAGTAGCATTTCTTCTCATATATGGGTGTTATCATGTTTTAAATCCAATACAGAGACTATTCTTAGATCCAAAATGGCCGCCAAAATATGATTTTAGGTACAAAAATTGTTTAAAGTGGCTCTTAAACGGTATCAAAAACACCAAATGTTCAAAATAATCAATGATGAATGGCTTTGAGGGAAACAGTAGTAGCATTTCTTCCCAAATAAGGGTGTTAGCATATTTCAATTTCACTATGGAGCTTGTTATGAGATCCAAAATGGCCGCCAAAATATGTTTATATGTGCAAAAAAGGGTTAGAGGCACTTAAAAAATAGTATCAAAAACACTGAATGTTAAAAAATATTTGATGGAGAATGGCGTAGAGGGTAACAATAGTAGCATTTTTTCTCAGATATTGGTGTTATCATGTTTTAAATCCAATATGGAGTCTGCTCTGAGATCCAAAATGGCCGCCAAAATATGATTTTAAGCACAAAAATGGTTTAAAGTGGCTCTTAAACGGTATCAAAAACACCAAATGTTCAAAATAATCAATGGTAAATGGCTTTGAGGGAAAAAGTAGTAGCATTTCTTCCCAAATAAGGATGTAAGCATATTTCAATTTTACTATGGAGCTTGTTATGAGATCCCAAATGTCCGCCAAAATATGTTTTTATGTGCAAAAAAGGGTTAGAGGCACTTAAAAAATAGTATAAAATACAACGAATGTTAAAAATATTTGATGGAGAATAGCATAGAGGGTAACAATAGTAGCATTTCTTCTCAGATATTTGTGTTATCATGTTTTAAATCCAATATGGAGTCTGTTCTGAGATCCAAAATGGCCGCCAAAATATGATTTTAAGCACAAAAATGGTTTAAAGTGGCTCTTAAACGGTATCAAAACACCAAATGTTCAAAATAATCAATGGTAAATGGTTTTGAGGGAAACAGTATAGTAGCATTTCTTCCGAAAAAAGGATGTAATCATATTTCAATTTCACTATGGAGGTTGTTATGAGATCCAAAATGGCCGCCAAAATACGATTTTAGGCATTATTTGTGTTAAAGTGGCTTTTATAACGGTATCAAAAACACCAAATGTTTAAAATAATCAATAGAAAATGGCTTTGAGGGTAAAATTAAGTTTAGTTCTTTCAAATAAGGTTGTTTGCATTTTTTCAAATTCAATATGGAGTCTGTACTGAGATTCAAAATGGTCGACAACATACGTTTTTATGTGCAAAAATGGGTTACAGGCACTTCAAAACAGTATCAAAATCATCAAATGTTCAAAATATTTGATGGAAAATGGCTTTAAGGGAAACAAAATTAGTTTCTTCTCAAATAAGGATGTTAGCATGTTTCAATATCACTATGGAGCTTGTTTTGAGATCCAAAATGGCCGCCAAAATACAATTTTAGGCACAAAAATGGGTAAAGTGACATTTAAGCGGTATCAAAATCACCAAAATGTTCAAACAAATCTATGAAAATGGCTTTGAGGGAAACAATAGTAGCATTTCTTTCCAAATAAAGGTGTTAGCTATGGAGCTGGTTATAAAATCCAGAATCCACTTGATTTTTGGCACAAAATGGGTTAAGGTGACTTTTAAATGGTCTTAAAAGGGCCACATGTTCAAAATATTCGATGGAAAATGGTTTTGAGGGTAACAAGAAGATCATTTTTTTCCAAATAAGGGTGTTGGCATATATCCAATTCAATGTTGAACCCGTACAAAGATTCAAAATTGCCGCCAAAATACAATTTTATGCATGAAAATGAGTTAGTGACTTTAAAACCATATCAAAATACTAGTAACCAAATTTTAACATAATCAATTGAAAATGGCTTTGCAGGTAACTGTAGGAGTATTAAATTCTACTCGAATAGGTTGTTAGCACGTGTCAAATCCAATATCAAAAATGTTTCCAAGTCGCTTATATCCATTTCCTTGCACAAAATTGTATTTTCGGCCATTTTTGTTCACAGTACAGGCTCCATCATAAATTTTAAACATGCAAACAACATTATATTGGAAGAAAAGCCCCTATCGTTATCATCTAAGTCATTGACTATCTATTATATTTGGTGTTTTCGATTTATCTCAGTTTTGAGTTCTCAGAAAAGCTCCTATCGTTATCATCTAAGTCATTGACTATCTATTATATTTGGTGTTTTCGATTTATCTCAGTTTTGAGTTCTCAGTTCTCTGTGCCTAAAATCATATTTCACCAGCCATTTTGGATCTCAGTATAGGCTGCATATTTGATATGGAACATGGTCATCCCCTTATTTGAGAAAAAACATTTTTATTGTTACATGTACGCTAAAGGTCATTTTCCATCAGTTACTTTGTACATTTGCTGTTTCTGATACTGTTTAAAAGCCACTTTAACCCATATTGTGCCTAAAATCGTATTTTGGATCTCAGAACAGGCTCCATATTGAATTTGAAACATGCTAACACCCTTATTTGAGAATAAAAGCTGCTATGTCAAAGCCAATTTCCATCGAATATTTTTGAACATTTGGTGTTTTTGACTGTTTTGAGTTTTGCACATATAAACATATTTTGGCGGCCATTTTGAATCTAAGAACAGACGCCATTTTGATTTTGATACAAGCTTACCATATAATTAGGGGACGTATGATCTTATTGCAACTCTTAATGTTATTTCCTGTCGATTATTTATGATATCAGACACTTTAATGGTTGTTTTGGTTAATTTTAATGAAAATCAGCTATTTTGGCGGTCATTTTGGCAGCCATTTTGAATTTGAATTATGCATATAACATAATTTTGAGTCAGATATATTTGCTATATCTCCATAACCAATTTCTTAATGATAATTTTGAACATAGAGTGTTTTACAAGGTACTTTTAGGACATTATAATGAACATGTAGTATTTTGGTGAGAATTTTGGCAGCCATTTTGGATTTATGCTAATTAGCCTATTTCCCGGTGTCGGATTTTGTCGAATTTTGGATATAATGTTCAGTGGGGCTATTGTAACAATATCAAACAAAAAAACCTTCTGTTGCAATTTGTTCCAGGTTTACCTATATATGGGTTAGATTTACTAGTCTACTACGTCGAACATCTTGTATTCTTGCATCCCATGATTTCAAGTCGCAGAGCAAACCACCAGTTGAAATCGGTTGCATAGATGCGAATGATTCGAGCTCTGGTCGGTTCTGGAAACTCTATAGACTTCACTGTATTCCTGTTATTGTTGGCTGTGGATTCCTATAAGGGTATGGAACAAATGCAAATTTGATTTATTAAGGTATCCAGTCTCCTAAAATGGTTTTAACATATCAAACTTAAGATTATCATATCAATAAAATGACGATTTCATGCTCTTTAAAAGCTTTTTATCCCCATATAAATCGGATATTTGGTTACGGCCGATTTTGCTTCAAAATGCTGACCGGAAAAATATAACATAATACAAAACATAACAATTTGATATCTCTGTATTTGATTGTTTTTACCCTGCGATGTTATAAATCACTGGATGAGGAATCGTAAAAATAGAACAATATACTTAAGTGAAACATTGTAATGTTATAGATACTTCGTAAAATTAAAGTTATACTGAAAACAATAGGTAAATTTATCGTTGTCGCAAATCTAATTAGCATAATATGGAAATTAGGTATTTTCGGACATAACCGGTCTTTTTTCTCAAAATGAGGATTGTTGGAAAAAATGTTATAAATGTAAAACGAATCATTGGATTTTCACGAAATTTGACAGAAATGTTTATCTTAACAGTTGAACCAACCTATGATGGTTTTTGTTAATATTATACCCCCACAAGTTATTAACAAAAATCATGTTTCTGGATTTTTCTGGATTTTACCCAAAATGCAGGTTTTTATATTTCCTGTTGAAAATTAATAAAAACCCATCATTGATCTCTCAGGAAGAAATTATATTATCTGCTAAATTTAAGATATCTGTTATTGCATTTGGGCATTTTCACGGTAACGAAAGGACAATCACATAATTTTTCTGTATTTCAAATACATACATTGCCAAAATTGAATTGGATAAAATAAAACTATTTCCATATTTAGTTGAGTATACCTGAAAGCATTCATATTCAACAGGAATTTTTTCATAAAAATTCCTCTGTCGCAAAATATGCATATTAATGAGGTCGGTCACGGAAGGACAGCAAAACGGACATGGTTTTTCACCTTGAGTACATTTTTGAAATTGTTCATGAAAGTTATGAAGAAATTTTATTTCAAAGTTACTGAATGCATTGCTTGGTGTTTCTGCAATAGTTTGCCACATTCCACATCAAAATATTCCCTAAGGTTATGTTTTAACAATGCGAAATGCGAAGGGATCATGGTCACGGAAGGACGGTAACGGAAGGACAATTTGTCCGCTGATTTTTGGGTGCACTGAACCGTAAAGCCTGGTCAGTATTAACAAATAATACATCCTCATGTGTAAATTTGATCCTTATTTAAGCCATTTAGAACAATAACACCCAAGTAAACAACCAAGAATGGGTTGAAAAAAATAAATACAAATTACTACTTTTCATTATGAAATTTGACCAAAAATTAGGTTTTTAAAGAAATTTCATAGACATCTTTGTTCAGTCTTTTCAAAATTAGGTTCATTTTAAAGACCTTCATAATAGCTTTCTTTTGATACCAAATATATGGTGGTAGCATTTTTCATTGAATAGTTACATCCCTTTTTCAATATTTTTCTCATGTCCACTTTTTCGTGAAAATACCTATTTATCTAACTGATGCTAAAACAATTAGAAAATCGCCACATTGAAAATCATGACTTTTGACTTAAAAATTGGACATAATTATCATATTTCTAGGTCAACATATGCGAATTACAGTTTTTGGTATCCGGCACATTAAAAAATGTATGGTTTGTTGGGGTTTAAATGCAAAACTAATGTTCTACATGTGATTATGTGAACACACCCGATTTTGGTATATTTTAGGAGACCAGGCTTGTACTTTACGGTATTACCATGAACGTACCTATTGGTATTTAAAATCAATGAAAGTATTTTGTAGTCACTGATCTCGGAAGAGTAAACAAAAGTGTAAAATAGAATATATCAGATAAATCAGGCCAGTATTTTATATTAAAAAAGAACAAACGAAAACAAGAAAATTCACACAGTCTAGTGTATACGCCGGGGAAGTAGTGACGTCACATTTATGATAATAAGCCCAACACGTGCGATCTGGTCCCAAACAAATGATCATGTCCTGAGTTGTTCCACTGATCGTAGGTATTAACTGTATTAACAGAATAGGCGTACGTAAACATACAAATCAGACTAATTTTTTCTCGGTTGGAAAACGAAAATAACGACAGAGGTCCAGTTCTGGCTTATGATCACACTCTTCAGATTAACAAGCCGGCATGTTTTCACTTATTTTTTTTTTAAACAAAAGTTAAGGAATAAAATCGGAGTCGGACTTTTTTCTCCATAGATTTAACGTGTTGCAAAAATGGTCACACCGTTTGTTTGGGTCAAAAACGCACGGGTTGGGTGATTAACATAAATTATGACGTCACTACTTCGCCGGCGTATATAGACGTAATTAACTCACCATTTCTTCCTCTGATACAGGATCAATGATGAACATTAGCGCATCCGTTGTCATTCCGGTCTTCACTTTGATCTTTTTAGGCCATGCATCATACTTGGGGCTACCTTGGGTTTTAATGCCCGACATAATGACTGCAGTCAACATATCCACTTGAAACCAATCATTATTTGCTGTAGAAGATGATGTGCACCAGTAGTTTGCATTGTTTAGTCTCCCGTCCCTTGGTGGATATGATGAGTGCTTGGATGAAGCGGTTATTTGAGAGTTTGCTATTGAACGATCTTCCATTCCTAGAGCGACATTAAGCTCTGGGGAGAAATAAAAATCATTTTTAATAACCCTGATACTACACATTTCACGCTTATAAGAAGCTGTCACACGCCGACGTAGTTGTCCAATGCTGTTTTTATTAAGTTCCAGGGTGTTTTTAGGAAGCCCTTCTGCACAGTAAGCCAATGTGATGCTTTGTTCAGTATTGGTTTGATGATTGCTGGATGAGTACCTGATCGGAAAATTCCAGTTGACAAAGAGGAGAAATGTAATCACTGGTAAAAGTGTAGGTAAATTATTCTTCAAAAGCCACGTGGCTCTAGTCTGCAGTACTTGCTAGCTGACCGAGAGATGTTTTGAGTACTTCATTTTGAGTTGCAATGCGAAGAGTAGACAATCTAGGTACATCAGAATATTGGGAATCATGAAATAAAGAGTTTTCAATGACATGTTGAGAGTCCAGTTCGCGTCTAATATTCACAATTTTTGTTAAAAAGTACGACGCAAATCTATTACTTAAAGTACATGCAGAATCGTAGACAGGAAGGTGCTGGGCATTTTCATTCAGGAGTGTACCAATGATTTGATAAACATCTTTGCTATTACACGATGACAGTTTGTATTTGAAATACGCTTCCTTGGGGGCGGCTTCAAAACTCAACCGGCGGTTGTCTGCCGGTTCTGGGTGGTTGGCTATTGTTTATTTTATTTTGTTTTGCGCCACTTGCGTTCTGCTTGAAGGCGAAAACGACGAGCGTTGTGAAAGGTGTAATTAAACCATGGCATTCGAGTTTTTATAGTTTGAGTTCGAGTAGTGGATGGACCATGAAGATCAAGAATATTTTTCAGTCCAGTATCATAGCAATCAAATAAAGATGAACTACTTCTCTTAGAATTAGCATCATAAGCATTTGAGAGGAAATCTAACGTAAACTGAGACAATGATTTTGAAAAATCATCACAATTCATTTTCCGATAGTCGCGCAATGTTGTTGTAACACGATGACGAGCAGGCTTAGGTATATCAAGAGTATTTTTGATACTATACCTTGATACCTTAATGCCTCCATCACTGCTGATGATTGGCTACCACTTCTGCGCATGTTCTGACTGTAACAGTTGTTCTCCATCTTTTTCTATTTTGTGCTAGTCGTTTAACCCCGTCCATTCTCTGATGTTATCAAACCGCACTTTTTCTGTCTTCCTCTTCTTCTCTTTCCTTCCACTTTTCCCTCAATGATTTGCAGAGCGATCGGACTGCCACTACCTCTTAGGATGTGGCCAAAGTAGCTCATCATCAGGGTTACTATCTTTCACAACAACTCCCTTTTTATATTCAGCTCACTAAGTTGGTTCTTTTCTCTTTCCAGCTAATTTTTAGCATCCTTCTCCAAAGCCACATTTCAGCTGCCAGAATCCTGTTTTCGCCTGCTTTGCATAGCGTCCATGCTTCAGCTCCATACACTAAAGTACTCCACATCAGTGTTCTTACTTAACTCATTTTGAGTTGGAGTGAAAGATTCCTGTCATTCAACAGGTCCTGGAGCTCAATCATTCTGCGCTTGGTAATTGCAATTGGACATCTTATGTCTTTGGTACAGTTTGC
Organism: Ophiothrix spiculata; assembly: GCA_000969725.1. Classification (NCBI taxonomy): domain Eukaryota; kingdom Metazoa; phylum Echinodermata; class Ophiuroidea; order Amphilepidida; family Ophiotrichidae; genus Ophiothrix; species Ophiothrix spiculata. The sequence continues at coordinate 31,444 of JXSR01S009974.1, forward strand.
TGTGGTTGTTTTTGTTGAGCCTAGGTATTTAAAACTGTAAACTTGTTCCACAGTCTCACCATCAATCGTGATGTTGTACCTTTTGTCATCTCTTCCAGCTACCAGGATCTTTGTCTTCTATACATTGAGCTTCAGACTTAAGTTCTTCCCAGTTTCATTCACATTTTTTGTGAGTTTCTTTCTTTGTCTCTACTGAGCTTTCAATCAAAGCAGTGTCGTCCGCAAATCTTAGATTAGATATTGGTTAACACTGTTGTTTGAGGTGGACATTTTTTCATTTTAACCAAAAATTCCTATTTTTCTTCAAAGAAAGTTTAAAAAAGCAGTTCAAATAACTGGAATGTGTTGCATAATATTTTTTGGGACCAATTATTAACATTTAATTTCATTTTGGTTGAAATTTAGCTAATTTTGAGCCCATTTATTGGGTTTTTTTTGTACATTCTGAATTGTGCCAAAATGAGGGCGCTATACATATTTCAAATTATTGATTATATTTGATTATCGATTATGTTGTTTGAACTGTGAAGATTTTCACTAAAATTGATATATAACATTTTCTTCACGTCAGATGCTTCATTTGCATATCTAATTTCGGTAGTACACACCAGCAAATCCTTTCTACATCCAAAAATGAGTTTTTATGAATAGCACCATCTATTTTGACACTTACAAATAAAATGTCCCTATATCTATTGGGTTCAAACCAGGCATGGTTCAAACAACAGTACCTCCTACTTGATACCAAAAATTGATGTTTCTGCATCTCTCATGCCTTTCTCAGTATAAGTTACAAATAGATGTGGTGACACTATGCAGTCTTGTCTTGCACCCTTTCTCATTTCGGATTTAGATGAATGCTATAGGCATTTAAAATAACCGCACATGTATCAGGAAGTAAATCATTATACTGTGCAACATTCCTTAGATCATTACAAAATATTTGAACGCAAAGAAGGGTTTTGCCCGATCTATCGAATAACTGTGAACCCATTCTTCATTACTTACCACATGTTGGGGGCGCATCACTCCATTGCCCCTCTGCTCCACAACTAATCGATGACTGTCCAATCAAAAGATACCCAGCATTGCACGAGAACTCGATGATTGTTCCTTCGACCATTTCTGCATCTGCACTGTGATTTGAAGTTATTGCGCCATTTGTAGGAGGGATAACATCATTACAACCTGATGTTGAAACTGTATGGGTAAGAGAAAAATGTCAAAAAAGTGTTGAATCATGTAAGTCATGTAGTGACTATTAAATATACTCTGTTTCAACAGTTTATGGGCGTTCCAAAGTAATGTTTGTGACCGAAAAATTGAAAAAAAAATCACTTTTAAATGGCTACATAACCTAGCATAAACATTATATCCATGAGTTTGTTGTTGATAAGGCCAAAGAAAAAAAAAATCGCGCGCATAGCTTTTAAAAATCTAAATTTAGCGCATTTCTTTTTTTTTTTAAAGTTTTTTTCCTACTACCGGTACTGGCAAAAAAGTTAAATAAACGGCCGCGAAAAAAACACTATAATGACCGAAAAATGCAATAAAACAAATTAGGGGGTATTTCCGTATCCGCGTAGCCCTTTTTTTACTAACCCCCCAAAAAAAACAACAACAAACAAACAAAACAAAACAAAACAAAACCGCATAGCGCTTAGGGTTTTGACCTTAAGTAAGCTGAGACAGAGTTTTTTTTTGGCCTAACGGTGCTCACTGGTGGCGTCAAGGCGTGCAGATGTTTTAAAATTGCATTAATTGCCAAAATCCTGAGTAAAGTTCATGTAACGTTCGGTAACGTTTGTGACATCGCACGGAAATGTTTTTTTTTGCTCCAAATGTATAAATTCTCTGACGTGTTAGCTATCTTTTTATTGTGCTTTACACAGATGATGGGTAACAAATTTACAAATATTTTATAACAATATTATTTAGGAAATGCTACCGTCAGAATTTCTTTTAATGCACTGTTTTGTGTGGTAACGTTTAGTAACGTTTGCGACATCTTTGAAATAAAACATGTGCTCATTCATGCACAGATAGAAAAAATTACAATTTCTCATTGGAAAATACTTCTCATATACCAGGAAACAAATATATGACTGAAAAACGTGCTTATGTAGTCGAATAAAAAAGCTGATTTTTTCATGACCTCAAAAATAGTTTCATTTTCTGTCGAATGAGTCTTATACCATTTTGAAACATTTATGCATGCTATAAGACTCAAACTTACAAGACATTTTAGAATCATCATTTCGCAAAAAATCCGACGAAAATTCGTTATTTAGTACTTTTATAGCAAAATTTTGATCTTGGTGGCCATTTTTGCCTGAAGTTCCAATCCGAAAGTACTTAATGACGTCATAATTACGTAACGCTTTGGCCGATTTTGATGATCTTGGTATTGTTAGATAGGGGAGGATCATATCTATCTATTAATAGCAAAACCAAGTTCATAGGAGATTCTGTTCCAAAATATTAGGGGGGGGGAGGCAACATTAAGTTATCGGGTGTGTTTGGGAAGTCATTGGAGAGTTTGCGACCATCAAGAACGCAAACGCGAACGCAAACGTATACGTGAGTTCTATTGAAATTCAGCCAACCATTACCTGCTTGGACAGTACAGCACACGTATATTGCAGAATTTCACGTACACTGTTACGTGAATACTAATCACTTAATCGATGTCCCCTATTGTTTTAAATAAAAGCTATACCAAAATCAGATAAACACATGCAAGAATAATGTACAGACATACATATCCAGCACTTATCGAAGTTTTATTGCGTTTGGTTGTAAAGATTACGGGTTGCAAACTTAGCACTTACACACCCGTAAGTAGGGATTTTCTGATTTTGCATTGACTTCTATGTCAAAGTTTTAAGTTCTACACATCTGCTTGCGAAAGCCAATCCCCTGAACGTGAACGATCAATAATACGTGAATAGCAGCAACATATGTTGAAATAACCGTTTGAAGTGGGTCTTTTTACGTGGCTATTTGTTCAATACGTACGTGAGTTCTATTGAAAACTAGCCAACCATTCATAATATCATAAGCTTGCAAATGATTTCTTTAGCTTAAGAATTTACGCCCTCGATCAGATATATCTATGGATCATGACCAGCTATGACCATTATAGACGTGGGCGACATCATGACACATTCACAATAGGCAATCGTTGCATTAATCAAAGACTCTTTGTTAAGAGGGCGACATAATGATATATACATAGGTAATCTATGGTATTGCGCGTTGGCGTGAACCGTTACGATGAACGTGAGTTAAAAATGCTCACGTTTGTGTACCCCGTCCCGTGAAACGTGGTAATCGCAAGCTCTCTACTTTGTACAGTATGTCAATGGGGAGCTATTTAGTGGTGTGGTGTCATTACGTACAAAAGTTGCACATACTGAACGTGTGCAAAACAGACACCACAGTATGGATAACGTTTTGAACGAACTTCTAAAAACATTGCATAAAACATACTGAAAATATTGAGGTTATGTACACTATATGCGTACGTTCGTCTCTTTACGGTGATGTGTGACTAAGGGTCACTGAATAACAACATACTTTAGTACATTAAATATTGATTCTAATCACTGGGTCAAGAAATGTAATTCCATTTTAGTGTTTTATTGTAGTCAGTAAAAGAACAAAGAACAAAAGAAAAGGAAAACAATCCCTGGGATCATGCAATGTTTAAAAATAACACAATACGCTATACCAAACTTTGATTGACATGTCGCTTTTATGGGTTAAGACAGTTTTGTAATTGAAACCTTTGTTTTTAAGGTGTTTGGTCCATGGGAGATCCGCTCGAGCAATTTTAGTATAAATCGGCATGAATGGTATTTTATCGATGTAGAACCGATTTTTAAAATAAAAATTGGGGGTCACGGGACTCGTTTTTGCATGAGAGTCTGTTTAAAAACACCATTTTCGGAGGTTTTGGGGGACAAATTAGTACAGGGGTCTATGGGAAATGTGGCAAAAGTGAAATTATTTAGTGTTGATTCAAAAAATCTGCTCGAGTAATTTTGTTAATTTGTTTATAAAAGTTGCGCACAAGTATGTTCTTTCAAATAAAAAAATAAAAATTGGGGGTCACGGACTTAGTTTTCAAGAAAAATATTAAAATACGGCAATTTTTAGCTTCAAAACACTACTAGAGTATATGCGCATGCGTATTGCGGCTGTTACCTACTCGGAAACTAGCGCGTACTGGCACGCGTGGACGGCGCGTGGACCAAACACCTTAAGGGTTCCGTCACACATCACCGTATATAGACCATACGTACGAATAACGTACACTGTTTCGGTCATTGAAATACATATATATCGATTACCAAACCAGTGTACGTTATTCGTACATTATTCGTACGTTTCGTGATGTGTGACAGAGCCCTAAATGAAGAAATATAGGCCTACTTCAGTTTTAAACTCAGCCATAAGCTTAATTTAACTGTTTTTGCTAGCAATTTTGAAAAAGTTTGCTTTTGCTTGTAAAATCATTTTGCTATCCCATGCTTTGACTAACCTGTCTCTTTGAGCTAAGATCATTTCGACAAATCAATTACGATTTTTAAAACGAAAAAAAAAAAAAATGATCAAAACTATTGTATGAACAAACAAAACTGTTTGAAAGTGTTCAAAATATAAAATTTTTATACATCTGGGATACCTGACGTTTTTGAACACGTGTCAGGTGTTAACAAATGTAATATATTTGTCATACTATAAATTTGTAGGAAACATATTTTCTGAAACTTTGAAGTAGCGGCTTTCTTATATATCATTAACAGCATGTAATGAAAATGTATCGAGTGTCAAAATATGCCATTAGAACACTAGTGCCTGGTGTTCGGCAAAATCTGCAGTGTACCTTTTGGAATAGAATTAAAGAACGCCACTATTGAGGCTATGAGAAGTAAATGTTAGGGAAACGGCGTGCTAGCGCTGCTTATTATATATCAATGTTAATTCCGCGATATGCGCTCAATATAATTATTAATAACTAAAACACAACAGTATCGACGGGCTCTGTTGGCTCTGTAAGAGCTAAGTTTAAAAGAGCTAGACTAAAGTTTGTTTTTACTTACTGCAACTTGGCAAAGAGGCTGACCATGTTCCATTATCATGACAAACTACAGATGCTGCACCTTGAAGTTGATACCCGCTATTGCAATTAAATATGACTGTAGTGCCTTCAGTGAAATCAGAATTGGCGGGATCAATGCTACCATGTTCAGGAGCTAATAAATCTGGACAAACTTTTACTGAGGAATCAAAAACAGATAAAGTGGTAAATCTCGTTGCATTCTAAACTCTAGAAAGGTAGCATTTTTACGTTATGCGTGATGTCCGAGAGACTATAATATGATATTTAAACGGTAATGTCATTGAAACCACTTATGCTGGCTGGTGTTGTATGAACGACTACACCACAAATTATATTGAAATGTTAGACATACTAGTAGTGTAAGTGAGGACCGTCCGTTTTGTTTCCAACAATTACAGACAACAAAGGGTTATTTGTAACTCAACTTGATACTCTTTTATTCATTCATTTCATGTTTATTAAAAATTGCACTTTGTGGTCCTAAGACCAAATTACATACAATTTACAAAATACAATACAAGTATAAAATAATTCATTGCACAGATTAATATAAACCAGACATATAAATATTTCAAAAACATAATTACACACTCAAAATGGAATACTTAAAAATTCATTAAAAAATGAGCATTTTAAAATGGAATACTTTGTAAAAAGATGAT
>JXSR01S009975.1:25062-42235 GCA_000969725.1 Ophiothrix spiculata
GAAGACAGAACATAAGATATTTACGGTATAGAAAAGAAATAAGATAAGCAGTTCAACATACTTGGTCGTGTTCTCTGATTTCTTTATAAAGAATCTAGACGCCAAAATGATTGGTAACCTGATATGCAAAGCCTGATTGCATTGCTTTCGTGATGCTAAATAATATTTATGAGACGTAAAACATGATCAATATAGGGGTTATATTTTGACCCTTTTATAAATTACTTTTGCCTTAATACCTAAAGCTCACCTGTATCATGACCCGTATCATGTACCTAATCATCAAATTATTAAATATACCCAAGGCGTCATAGAAAAGTGCTTGTTTACATTGGTTCATCATGACCTGTACTATCTTGATTAACTTGCTCCACATAATATGCCATCGCATCGACTGAACCAATGTTGAAAATATGTTAATAATACTGACTGATATCAGCACCACATAAATTTATGTTACATCATATTAAAAAATATATGTCTAAGTGTTACGGAACATAATTATTTTGATTTATAAATTCATAAGGAGGATCTAATTAGGAACCAGGATTGCATTTTTCACGCGTAGCTCGAAAATGCCGAATAAGCTAATGCCGCCGATTTATGTAATTGTCTAGTAGTGGTTGTACAATTTTGGTGGATAAAAATTAGAATCTGTCGCCTCGTTTTCTGAGATAAATTGCATAAATGTGATGACTCACCCCAAAAAGGGGGACTTTGCGACAGAACACTTTTCAAGATACTGGTAAAAATAGTTAGCAAAGAATAAAGAAAAAAATAACAATTTCCGGCAGATTTTCTGTTGTAAAATTTGATCGCCTTGATCAATTTGGCAAATAGGGTGTCATTTTAAAGCCAAGAAAAAGCTGTAACAGATGCAATGATAAACTCAAAATTGATATCATCTGCAAAAAGAGTCATCACAAATAGCCAAAATAATGGCACCTTTTAATATTTTTGTCATTCATAAAATGGTAACTTGATAACCTTTTCATTTTTTTTAAATATACTGTATTAAAGCACACTTTAGGTTCCATCATTTGGTGACATAGAGGTTTCAGAACAAGTCTTTGGCAAAAATGCCTGAACTAGAACTCTAGGACTATACGTATAATGAAAATTAGTCTTAAGTGATGCTTAGAAATGGAATGGAAATCGATATACTATACATACATGTCGACAAACTACAATACTAAAAACGTATGCAATGCTTCAAGATCAATCAAAATATGTCCCATCATTTCTCAATTGTGATTGTAAGTTGATGAAGGCCTCTGAAATCCCATCATCGATTCTAAACTTTACTTGAGTAGTAAGAATAGATTTGATGTCTACTGACAGATTCTAGCCTTACCAAATATTATCTCGTATAACAACTGACACGGAGTCGAATTTGTGGATTGTTTGCTTAAAACAAATACGACAGTGCTTCTTCAAAGTCTATGGTGAAAGACATATTTTGATATAACACGCTGTCTCAGTCATTTGATTAAAATGATGTGTATTTAAGTGGAGGAACAAAACTAGGTCGTAGATGTCAGTGAGAATGATTATTCTATGGAGGTACACAGAAAAGGGATTCTTCATCCTGATGTCTTTAATGTACTCGAGGTGATGCCAAATTTTTCATGTTATTTAAGTTGAAGGTAAATAATAGAGCATTGTTACTTGGAACAAAAAGATCAATAGCATCCAATGCATCCAATGTTGTCTACCTTTAATCAAGTTTCTTAACCCATGACAATTAATCTTCCGTGATTACTATTCGAAGTAAACAAAGCTGCGTACTGTCTCGGGATTTGCTTTGTGCAAATATAAAAGACATGCCCTCTGTGAATCTAGGCCGAAATGAAAAGTCAGACTGCGTGGGTGCTTAATTAATCAGATCAAATGAATTCTGCTACAAAGTCACTAACTCATGTTAAGTAACCCAATCACTATTTCGACTCCACTTTTTCTAGTCAAGTAGAAGATTTTATTGCTGCAAGAAAGCTCATATTTCCATTATAACACAAGTGTATGTTTATACAGAAATTTGTGTCCCTTAAGATATAATTATGTCAATGTTGTTGCAAATTGCTGAAAAACTAGCCAAGCCCAGAATAAATCATAGTCTTGTTTAAGTAGTTCTTGGATATATTTTTGTAACAGGAATCGGGAAAAATATATTAATAAAAAAAATGCTGAGACATCAAAATGTGCTGCAAAAAATTGCTGATATGGATTTTTGTATTCTATGCAAATGTCTTTGCAGATTAATATTAATTTAGATAATTCGTCACATTATATGCTTACTAGGCCTAACCGTTATTGTTTTGTTTTGTATAAAGTGGACGTAAGCAGTTTTGCAAATGGTAGAATTTCCAATTTCATCAGAAACGTTACCTTTGAGGTAGATTCTATCATATTAGATAGGTTCCAACATCCAAAACATAAGACAAATGTGTAAAGAACCAAGATGAAAATCCTCTCTCCATTCAAGTTTTCCCTGGTTTTCTCAGAACTATAGTTTTCCGAATAGATTCGATGCTTTTTACAAATATTTGGATGTAATTTTGCAACCTAACATCCAATAACCAAAATGAGATGAAATTTTAAAGCTTAAAAATGTCAGTATTTAGGTGAGACCAAAAATCAATTTTGATTTTTGGACCCTTAAGGTACCTTTCGATATAGCGGGTCACAAATACATGAAACCGTTACGTTTTGGTAAGCCGGGCTAAACGACGACATTAGTTCAAATAAAGTTAGAAATGTAATCAAGCTCGCATTATACCGTAGGAAATTGACAAGTCTTTGAGTTCATTCACATATCATTTCTTTTGACTGGTTCTAAACGTGTGAGGTATAAACATTGCAATACATATATGTTGCGAATTACGATCAAGATGGTACTAAAGTAATCAGCTAACACATTCTTCCTAATACACGTGTCGCCTCAAGTCGGGTTAAAGACCTTAAATAATACTTGGTTAAACACACACTCAGTAACTCGATACACATCGCGAATTTGGAGTACAATGTGACATCAATATCAATTTATTCTGCAAACGCAGTTACCTTATGTCGCTAAATTCAATTCTAGAAACGTTATCACACAGCACGTATATATCTTTCTGGCTATGCAAGAGCGAATGTCTAATTACTAACAATAAGTCGGAAACCAGTTTTTTGGCTAATTTTAAGTAGAGATTTTATGAAAATTTCTACAAATACAGTTTTCCAAAATCGTTTTATAAAGTGTTCTAGTAATCATGATTATCAAAAAAATTCCATTTATACAAGTAATCTATTCCTTTCGAATTCTTTATTACGTAAAATAATAGAAAAAACACATACTTTACAGCGATTGGGGAATCAACTTAATCACATTAGTATCCTAAACTTTAAAGCCAAATTTTATGAAGTACTATGAAAATAAGAATGTTGTGTCAGGGAAATTTAATCTTTCACCTGTTTCCGATGATTTTGTGAGAAAACTCATGAGGCTAAAGCCTAACAAAAGTACAGGAATTGATGGTATACCAGAAAAAAATCTTAAAAGACAGTATCGTAGCAATCAAAGTTCATCATTTGCTTTCGTCATTAATCTTATTTCACGTAACACCATTCCTTCAGATTCTTGCACGAGTAAAACCTCCCTGTAAAAAGAAGTGTAGATCTGATGTAGACAATTACAGGCCTGTGAGCGTCATGTCTATTGCTTCAAAAATTCTTGAGAAAGCAGTGTACAACCAAATTGGAAAATCACATTCTGATGATAATCTCATCTATGACTTACAATCTTGTTTAAGAGGATCTTATTCCACAGATACATGCCTTATTCACCTATCAGAAATCATACTTATGTATTAGACAACGGATTGTTAATGTCAACCAAATTCAATTGAAGCCTAGTATTTATATCTCATGTGGTGTTCCACAGGGAAGCATATTAGGACCACTGTTATTTCTGTGCAATGTAAATGATATGCCATCAAGTATTAACTGTTGCCTGTTACTTTTTTGCATCTGGGAAAGATCCTGCAGTTAATGCATTAAATTTAAGTAAATGACTTCAATCCTGCAGGTAATGGTTGATTGATAACAAATTATTGTTACATCTCGGCAAAAGTATATCCTTTTTGGATCAAAATTACCGTAGCATGGTTGATGAATTTGAAGTCAAATGCAATTCTAATATTTTCACTCCACCCGATTTAGTAAAATATCTAGGAATTAGTCTTGATAATATTGTGAATATCGCACTTTTGAAAAATCTGTCATTTTTTTTTACAGACAAGGACATTTCCTACAACCCTTTTTGTAATGCGATTATCCAATGCCATTTTGACTTTTGTTGCTCTTGGTGTTTTTCCTCGCTATCAGTGAAACACACAAAAAAGCTGCAGGTAATGCAAAATAAGATGATTTGTTTCATCTTGACCATTGATCCAAGGACCCACATTGGTATTGATAAAGAAGGGTGGGGTGCTGAAGATGGAAGATAGAGTCAAACAACTCAAGCTGAACCACATGTAAAACAATTCCATGAAATAGCACCTAGGGTATATAACTAATTTTGTCAAACTATCCAATTGTCATAGGTATGGTACAAGGGGGAGTGCAAACTTAATGTCCTTGTTCCAGAAATCAAAGGAAAACATTACAATTCTTTCTATTTTACATGAATACAAGAACAGAACAATCATTTGTGCAATTATTCAAGAAAACAGTCAAAAGTCATCTTTTATCATGATTGAAATTTAACTTGTGGCAGTTTTGTCTAAATATGAATTTTGGTAACAAATGAGTGATATTTTGTGTGTGTGCTGTTACAGTATATTTCATACAATGTTTTGTATATTTACACATAAATGACCCCAATGGAAATAAGCCCTTAAGGGCTTTCTTGTACTATCCTTGGCAGTCTGCAAATCTGTCTAATAATGTACTTCAGTCCTGTGTATAATGTTACTCTAGGTTTTTAGTGTCTCGGACAACATTGGCCTCGATTCATGAAGCATTAACATTCAGAGATATGAAAAATTCAGTATTGTTGTTTATACCTATTAGTAGCATTTTGCAAATTTTGGGAGCCTTCTGTTGAAAATGCAACGAAAAAGAAAAACTTGTTAATGTTTTAATTATTGAAAAAAAAAATCAAACATTTATGTTTCGTCTTGTTCTATGAAAGCAATGGAAATGATAGCGCCCAAATTATAGATTAAACTAACTACCCTCTTTTGTAATTTAGAAATTCATGTAATTTATAAAACAAATCCGTAACGCTTCTATTTGCTTAGTGTCAGCCATGACGTACTCTTGATTCTAATAAGTTACATGCTTGAAAAAAGGTTTGAAGTTTATTTCCACTTTACCCTGTCAATTATCTAGCTTATGAGCGAGATTTAAAGCTCAACTACAAGCATCATTTAACCATTGAAAGGCCACAGTTGCACTTGTTTTGTTTGTATAGGACGTTAAGGAAGTGCCTCTACTCGTCAGGACGTGGAAGGATATTTTGATGATGCTTGCTTATGGCGCAAACCCTTCTGTGTTTCTTGTTCCCTTTAATTCTTTAGCTTTTATTATTATAATATATAGCAGCTGTTCAAAAAAACTCTACAAGCCTTTACAGACATACGCTGATGGTACTTAACAAACAAGACCTGTTAATAATTTGGTATCATTATCATTTTTTTTTCATTATGCAACCTTTTGAAAAAATAACAGCGATCCAAACAAAGTGATAACGACAGTCAATAACAATCTAAAAGAATATAAAATACATATGTTTCAATATCAACGGGAATTGTAAACAAATATCAGAACATTGTTACGATGCATATCGATAAATTGAATGCGTCATCAGTGTGTAATGATTGCAATAATATGCTTGTTAATGTTCTGTTTTGTTCTTTTTGTTCAATTCTGTTAAAACATAGTCTTGAATGAAAATGTCAAATTTCAATGCTATGTCTGAAAAAATAAAATAAATGCTTAATTTTATTGCGCTTCTTTCTGCTCTGTATATTATGGGTTGAATTAAAATCGAGGCATCAACAATACAAACTAATAATTGTATGAATGAAAAAAGTAAAAATATACATACGGATTGCAGTCATAGTTTCTTTACAGACAAAGGAGTCGATGTAAAGTTGAATGAAACTTTATAGATAGTACGACGTTATTAAATTAGGTGAATTGTTGACAAACGGTAACGGTAATGAATTAAATTACACAGTTTTCAGTGTTGGGAATATAGGGTTTATTTTTCAGGTTCTCCAATATGCCAAAGGAAGATTGAAATTCAATCCACCAAACACATTGCTGCATTTGGTGTCAGGAGACGAAAAGCAAAGAAAGGGTTTTGATATTTATGAGGTTTTCTAAAATGTTCCAACAATGTTAGGTTTAAGTTTAGAATTTTGTACCTGATTTTTGTATTTTTGCATAAATTCAGCGTGAACACAAATACCAGTAAATAAAGATTCTGAGATATTTAGGCTATAACTATATATGACGCGTTACGAAAGGTACAAGTTGTCGGTTGTTTAAATATGGAGATATATGCAATTAAACTTGCAATTTATAAAGAAAATAATAAGAACAAAATTTGTCACTATTCATCATAATTTAAATACTTCAACTTTCACAACAAGGTATAATTTTAATAGTTATATATTTAAAATAATTTATTAGTACCCTGTTAATATCATATGCGATATAACTATAAGCAAATACATCTAAGAATACAGCACACATCGACTAGGCAATCACAATGCACAAATATATAAGATGCTTCAAGAAAAATCATAATATGTCCCATTATTTTTCTACTGGAGATTGTAAATTGACGAAGGCCTCTAAAATCCTATCATCGGTTCTAAACTTAAATTGAGTAGTAAGAATAGATTTGATGTCTATACTGACAGACTCTAGCCTTACGAAATATAATCTCATATAACAACTGACACGGAGTCAATATGTGGATTGTCTGCTTAAAACAAATACGACAGTGCTTCTTCAAAGTCTATGGTGAAAGACATATTTTGATATAACACGCTGTCACAGTCATTTGATTAAAATGATGTGTATTTTAAAAGGAGGAACAAAACTAGGTCGTAAATGTCAGTTGGAATGATTATATTATGAAAGAGTGAAATGCCAGCAAGAGTATTTTAGAAGTTGAGGCTTGCTGCGTTGAATATTTACAAGTAGGCCTATCTAGGTTCATCCACATTTCATGTCTCATCGTCGTCGTCGTCCTATGAGTCATGACTGACCCGTTGTGACCCTTTTGATGATGTAGTTCCAACTGTGCCGATCTTGAGCATAACGGTAGGCTGCATTGACAGATAGGCCAGTATATTCTCTAAAGCCATCTATCCAGCGGGTTTTCTGCCTGCCTCTTCTGCGATGTCCTTCCATCATTCCTTGAACAATTATTTTCTCTAGACAGTCGCCTTCCCTTCTTGAGATATGCCCAAAATATTGAAGTTTGTTGCGAATTATTTTCTGACATAATGGGGTGTATTCTCCTACTTGGCATCTGACAAATTCATTTGTTTTATGCTCTCTCCAGGAAATTCTCAACATCTTTCTCCAACACCACATTTCGAAGGCTTGGATTTTACCTTCGTCTGCTTTTCCAACTGCCCATGTCTCAGACCCATATGTGGCAATTGGGAATACCAGGGCGCTCATAATGCTTTTCTTTGTTGTTATGGTGATTCCCCTGTCTTTCCAGATGACATCAAGTCCGATGGCAGCTGTCCTAGCCATTGCCAAACGTCTTCTAATTTCATCCACAATGACTGATCCAAGAAAGTTGAAAGTATTTACCACCTCTATATCCTCTCCATCTGCCTTCACTGGTTGGATTGGACTGCCACCATAAATCATGACCTTTGTTTTCTTTACATTAAGGAACAGTCCGTACCCTTCACTTGTGCTCTTCACTCTGTCAATGAGGTTTTGAAGTTCAGGAGCTGTTCTTGCAATAAGAGTGGTATCGTCGGCATACCTAAGATTGTTTAGTTGTCGACCTCCTATTGACACTTCACCGGAGAAACCATCAAGTGCATTCCGCATGATGTACTCAGCATATATATTAAATAAGTACGGTGACAAAATGCATCCCTGGCGGACTCCTTGGCCAATGGTAAACCAATCAGTATCTCCTGACTCTGTCCTCACAGTTGCTTCTTGTCCACTATATAGGGTCCGGATTAGGTTTACTATATGTGTCGAGAAGCCCATCTCAATCATGATGTTCCACAGCTTTCCATGTTGGACACAATCAAATGCCTTAGAGTAGTCTATGAAGCAGAGAAATAAAGGCTGCTGGAATTCCATGTTTTTCTCCACTAGATTCCTCAGGTTTCCAATTTGATTTCTAGTTCCTCTTCCTTTTCTAAACCCTGCTTGCTCTGGTGGTAGCTCATTTTCTAGATGTTCCCTGATTCTTTCTGCGATGATGTGTAGCAGTACCTTGCTAGCATGCGAAATGAGTGAAATGGTACGATTATTGGCACACTCCCTTGTATCTCCTTTCTTTGGTAGAGGTAGGAACACTGCCCTTTTCCAATCTTCCGGCCATTCCTTGCTTCTCCAAATCTTATTGCAAAGTCTGTGGATGACTGCAATTCCCTCGGTGTCACTTTCCTTCAACAACTCAGCCTGGATGTTATCTATTCCTGGAGATTTCCCATTCCGGAGTCTTTTGACTGCTTGTTCCACCTCACACATCAGGATATCTGGATCATCGACCTCATCTGAATCACTAGCACGGCCATTATCCTCTGATGTATTTCCTTCTTTTGATGCATACAATCTCTCGCAATACTGCTTCCATCTTGCTTTGATGTCTCATAAACTAGTTTAAAACTGTAACTTATAAAACATCGCCATACATGATGCGAATTACAATGAAGATTGCTTCAAAACAATACTGTTCAAAATGAAACGGAATTTGCTTAAATGATCAACAGCTAACATGTTGCATGTATCCGTCGTGCTTTGTGACGCGTGTTTTACAAAAAAAATTACCGCAAGATTTCCATCGAACGTGTACAAAAGTGATTAAATATTCGTATACGTGTTGGTAAAATGTATCAATATTGATTAAACCTGATCAACAACATTTACTTTTTATCAGAATATTTCAGTGATACCCATCACAATCCTTAACGATGTAATTCTAACTTCAAACCGATTCTCTTCAGAATCTCGCCGTAGATGACATCCTAGATGATGACGGTTTTTCCAGAAGAAAATCGAAAATAGATGAAAGTTCCCAACCCGATCAACTAAATAAAATTTCTCTCTTTCTTCAGATACCTCAACGAGAAAGTCTGTTGTTTTGGCCGTTGTGGCCTCTTATATAGAAGAGGTTTCTGAACGATTGCAACGAGTGTTCAAATTTTATGGGGTTTTTGTTTTTCAACCACTCCAAACTTTAAGGAACTGCTCGTGGCACCTAATGACAAGACTAAAGTTAAAGAACGATCTGGAGTGGTTAATCTGGTTCCATGCACCAACTATAAGAAAGTATTATGTACGAGAACTAAACAAGTTTTAAGTGAGAGGTAGTCTGTGTTACAGACCATGTTACTATGAACATGTTAACACACCATCCAATTACTAGAAACTTGCAAGCACACCACCAACAATCACACTTTTCACTAGTACATGGTACATAGTGCTTATACTTTGAAGTCGATTTATGGAAATGAATTTCCTGAGTTGATGGAAAGGAGAACAGGAAAGTATGACACATTGTATATAATTTTGAAGCTGGGAATATGAAAAATTCAAAAATGTAATTCACATATTTTTGAAAATCTTTCCTCTCATTTAGCCGGAGCACCCTACAATTAATAAATGGCCAACATGCATCCCGCTCAGTGATGCGTCTACTTGGAGAGCATTCATCATGTTCCATTCATATGAATGTAGTTTATCAAATTTTAAGTGATGGAAAGCATTACATTGCTGGGAAAGAGGCATTGTCTACATTGAATGGCCTGCAATATGACTAGAAAAATGTTTAGATGCTCTACATACATTCTGTTAATCTTTAACAGATTGATATTACCTCTTGCTTTTAATGAGAAAAATAGTTGCCAAAACACGTTTTTGTAATTAACATGACATGATTTTAAAATTAACGACGTGTTCAGAACCAGTTCAAGGACTACAAATACTAAAATGAAATATGATTAGACTAGACATTCTGTCATACAAAAAACAATTAATATCAGCCTTTGTCGTGAGGAGAATAACAGTTACTCAATAAATGTAACCGTGCCAGACGAACGTACGGCAAACATGGAAAAATATCATTTAATTACAGGAGTCTGTATCTTATTTCACCATTTATATGACTCTTTTAGGTATGTATACTGATACGACGAAGGTATACGACTGATACCAGCAAATAATATGCATATCCTCCAATCTTCTTGCCTAACAATCCCCGGGTAAAAATCTAATCCTGTTTTTTGGCAGATTGAATAATAATCAAAATTGGAACGTTAAAACGTTATGTCACTGAAATATTACGAATTATTTATAACAAACAAGAACATGTCTTGCAAAAAATGTAAATCCAATAACTACTGTAGTTTTATATGTAGCTTATAAAATTAATATTAAGTTAAAAGTTCATGAGATATATTGTTGCCTGTCCTTCATAGGATAAAGACTGCCATGTAAACCATTGTCTTTTTTCAGAATGGTGCATTTTTCAAAGCAGCAAGATTGCAAATATAAATTACGATTAAATATTACACATAAAATAAATAAAAGAAACTAAAACGTGCTCAAGCTATAATGTATATATTAAACTTTGGACAACAAACATTTCTGCCGGTAAAATTTTGTTGTTGTTGTGAGCTAAGTGTTATAAGATCCAGAATGCTTTGACTTAAAGCAACACGTCAGCCATATTTTAATATACTAGTGACAAAATCGTGCTGCTAATTTCTGCAAGAAGAAATATGACCTACTTAACAAGAAATGTATTACACAAAACTAAGTACGTGCTTGGTTTAATTCATTATTACAGTTGATTTCACAATAAACGACTTCAGCATACCTAAATTATAAACCTCTATGTAGTTTTCCAGTACCACGATAGGTGAGAGTTAACATCTAAGTTATTATATTAATTATATTCCATTAATTATTTGTTTCATTTAGATTAAAAACCAAATCAAGTGAATTCGAATTTATAAATCTCGTAAAATATTCATACACTTTATTAACTTTTTAACCAAGTGAGTTTATAATCTTAATTTTAATATCGTATCATTAGTTTGGAAATTAACATAATTTTATCATCAAAATCAAGATTATTTCGGTCAAGTTAGTTTGTTTGGTTAACCGTTTAGGTCGATTTTTTAAGGGAGTAGACAAATTATTGTCAGTTGAATTCTCATTCTATATATAACAGGAAATTTTGCATTTTAATTAACGCGTTAACTGCTTTTGAAGCTCATAAAATCACAAAACTGTAGATTCTTGATAAAACAGCGTAAATGTCTGGTGTTTTATCAAAAAATGATACACAAAAGCATTTCTTTGCTAATTGTATTAAAAAAGCACTGTTTAAAAGAAAAATATGATATTAATGCTTTAAAGTTTTGTTCATTTACTTTTATAAAAACCATGAAAACAATTGACATTTTTAGATTATTCAAATGAAAGCGGAAAAGTATTGATTTCCTTTAAGGATGATCATTTAGAAAAAATAGAGATCCTGGTTATTTATCTTAGGCATGATAAAATATCCGACAATCTATGTGAAAGCGTTTGATAGAAACAGCAAATCTACTCCATGAATGTACTCACAAGTAATAATTGAAGTATAGGTAATCTTACGCGTTGTTTGTTTTTAACCTTTATTGAGGTTTAGATATTGGTGGTTGCAAGACTGGTAGTATTAAGATTAATGTTTCGATTGAACGGGATATATTAGGCAAACAATAGGAGTACTATTCTGTATATTTCAATTGAAAAAAATCTATCTTTTTTTTTCTTAACAGTTATAGGTAGGCCTAATTCTTTTTCTAACCGTTCGAAATAATTAATTGTGTTGTATAAAAAAATATATATTTATCGATACTTTAATGTAGTTACCCGCTAAATCTAAAAGGACACTCCGAACCTATAACTTGTTAATTTAACCAATTTCAAATATTTTTTACATAGGATACTGCGTCATTTTCAACATCTGTTTCACATAACAATGGCTCTAAAAATTAACACTATACATCATTTTCTTTATGATTGTTACTATGTATCAATAAGCTAAATAACTTTTTTTCTTGTAATCATATAAACAAAAATCAGTACAAATACTTTTCTATTGAAATTCCATTCATTGTTCATTATTTCCCCGGTGTACATGCTTGAAGAATCGTAATTTTTCAGGAAAGGGATAAAATCATTTAAAGTATCTGTTTCATCTCAGATAAACTAAAATGTATAGGAGCTTCATAACAAATTAGGCAAGTATTAAAAAACCCTCAGTAATGCTAATCTAAGTTAGACTTTAGTTAGTTAGCAAAGGTTTAATTACTATTGGCTTAACGTAACCTGCTTTTAAAATGTAATGTTCAAGAAAAAAAAAACCGCCTCTCTAGCTGTCACAGAAAGAGCGTGATTAAACTTCCAGAGTTAGGTATTCATTCAGTACCCTAGAGCTCTTTAATATAACAGGTTAATCAAGGGGAGCAGCCCCCATGGCTTAATGGCACCCTGATGATTATAGAGCACTAATGGACTGCATGCTTTCAGCATTAAGTTGAATACTTCGGAAGCATAAGGGTTTACATTGTTACTATAGTTGTCAATGCCCGAGTGTCACTGGTGAAGTTTGAATCAACCTTAATATGTGATCGCTCAATCCGAAAAGGGGGATTTTGCGACAGAGCACTTGGAACATTGTAAAATCTTAATTGGTTTTATGAAATCATAAAAACTTAATTTTATCTAGAAAAAATTCAAAAAGTATATTCAGTTGGAGAATTGGCTACTTTTGTCCGGCCAAAGGTAGACAATTCGTCGGTTGCATCACATACCGGTCTATATGACATTTTTTACTTTATTGAAAGTTAGCAACTTTTAAAAAACGACCTTGAGGGTTTCAAATGTTCATAACTTTAGTGTTTTTCAGTCAATTGTCAGACATAGGGTGTTAAATGAAAGTTAAAAAACTCCAGCGGTTGTGCACATAGCCTTCAAGTTACGTTCGGTATTCCGTATTGGCGCAGGAGCAATTTGTCCGAGGTGAGGCGACACTTTTTTGGGAGTCTTTATATGAAATAGCGCAGTTTGACGTATTCAATTACTGTACCAAGAGATCGCTAAATGTATAAAAAGCGTTGTCACATAGAGATCTATAAGTTCACAACTATATTAAATAGGGTTACAAGAAGTAATTTTAGTTGAAATTAAACATAATAACAAGTTTGAAGTCTTTCCTTTTAAAAAGAAATTAGTATCAGCAGATAACTTAAGTGCAAAGGCTATTTTATGACACAAAATCTACGTAGTAATTTTCAAATGCGATTTTCTCGAAGTGTGTTTTTCATCATATAGAACAGTATGTGATGTGACCGACGAATTGTCTACCGTAATAACCTGTTTTCTGGAAATAGTGAAGTTTTAAAGAAAGAAAACAATAAGAATATCAAGCAGATTTTCTGTTGTAAAATCGTCTTGATCAATTTCAACAAGTAAGGTGTCATTTTAAAGCTTAGAAAATATTGTAACAGATGAAATGATTACATTGAAATTGATATCATCTGCAAAGTCCCCCCCCCCGCCCCCTTCGGGGTGAGCCATCACATATATCTTTTAATCTGGCTTATTTAGTTTGAATTACCCGTTCATTTTCCCTTACCCTTTTTGAGTCTCCATCATAATTTTAAAACTATTATAATAATGAACTAAATTACACAGGTTTCGGTGTTGGTAATAACGTTTGTTTTTAGAGTATGTAAAACGCAAAAGGAAAATTGGAGTTCAATTCTCGAAACACCAAATACCATAGCAAAAGTGCTCCGGTTGGTGTCGGCAGAAAAAAAGATAAACCTATAGAAAGTGCTTTTCTAAAATACACCAAGTTTTGAATCCATTCCTTGATGTTTGTATATATAAATAAAACTGAATACAGATCATTGATTTCATTTCCGTCGATGTTTTTAGTACATTATCAAGTTATTTTTATATTTATATGTATCTACATAATCATGAACATCACACATTGGCTTATGTAACATTGCTCAAATGATCGTTTATTGTCACTGACATGACATTTTAGGGATACTCTTCATATACCGTATATATGAAAACGCACATTTTGTAAGAGTGCTATCACACTGTTATACTGTTGGGCAATTTTTTAGCGTTGGTTAAACTATGAACAACCCAATTGTTGGGTAAATAATATTAACCAACTGTTGATGAAATTTTACCCAATATTTGGGTAATTAGCTAAAACTTTTTCCCAACAGTTAGGTAATTAGCCAACATTGTACGCAACGTTGGTAATCATTTACCCAGAAGTTGGGTTGTTCATAGTTGAACCAACGTTGGGTAAATTATTTGCCCAACGTTCTAACAGTGCAGTAAGACAAAACACCTTTACGCTGTTACAGTAATTGTATGATGTAGATAAGTAACTATTAACCACACTTCTTTAAAATGGCAAAACTAAATAAGAAATACATTTTCAACAATTCTATTCTTGTTATTCTTGGCAACGTTCTTGAACAAATAAATGTAGAATGAAATGTTGATTTATGACTACCATCATGACCATCAAGTGTTGTTGATGAATAGAAAAATCTATGAATATAACACTTATCGACAAACTACAATGCTTAAAATATACACTGTAAGTTGATGAAGGCCTCTGAAATCCCATCATCGATTCTGAACTTTACTTGAGTAGTAAGAATAGATTTGATGTCTACTGACAGATTCTATCCTTACCAAATATTATCTCGTATAACAACTGACACGGAGTCGAATTTGTGGATTGTTTGCTTAAAACAAACACGACAGTGCTTCTTCAAAGTCTATGGTGAAAGACATATTTTGATATAAAACGCTGTCACAGTCATTTGATTAAAATGATGTGTTTTTAAGTGGAGGAAACAAAACTGGGTCGTAGATGTCAGTTGGAATGATAACTTTGTGATGGCATACAGAATACAGACAAAATGTCAGCAAGACGATATAAGACGTTGAGGGTTTCTTCATCTTATGTCTTTGCAGAATGTACTCGTGGCGTTGCCAAATTTTACCGTGCATATCGCTATGTCATTTAATCTAAATCAGTAATAGAGCTTTGTTAATAGTTTGAACAATTGGGATCGATGAAGATGTTTATTCCTATTCTTTCTTTCTTTTTTTTTAAATAAATTTCAAGAAGATAATTAACAGGTCACCTTTTTTGCAAACTCATACCTTTTTTTTTTTTGGTAGTCTGCCAAACACGTTGAATGATATTCATGAATAACGTTTAAGACATTTGAAACATTAAGTTTTTCTTTCAATATCTAAAATGTAATAAACGTTTTTGAGTCACACATATCACATCACAAATTTGAAATGCATTATTATTTTCGATCCTTTTTTCATATAAAATGTTTTACCATTTTTTAAATATTTGATTGTTTCCCAAAATAATTTCATTTTTAACATCCTATTTATTATTATTAAGGTGAGGAAAATAAAAGATCTTATTGAGATTCATTTTGAAAATCAAAATTCAAAGTTTCAACTTTAATGTCCATCCTTGATTAAATGCATGACAGTCAGTCTCCCTTGAATATCTTTCAAAGTAAACAAAGTTTCGTAGTGTCTTGGGATTTGTTTATCTTAAAGCTTGAAAGCATGTCCTCGGTAAATCTAGGACGATATAAAGCAGACTGTGTGGGTGCTTTAATTAAACAAATCAATTGCATTTTGCTACAAAGTTCACTCACTAGAGCCAGAGAGCTTAAAAATATACAGAAAGCTAATATAGAATGAGTCACATTTTCCTCTATGAAAATTGAGATGCAACATAAAATACCCGACGAAAATCGGACATTTAGAACTTTTATAACGATTTTTGTCAAAGTGGCCACTTTTGCCCAAAATCGATATTTCGGTCCGGTAATACTTTGTAACTATAGTGCTAAACAATATAACTTTGGGAGTCCCAATTCAAAATCACAGCGGGGGTGGGATGGTACACCCCCCCCCCCCCAGGAAGACGTGTTACAAAAAAAAAAGTCCGGGAAGACGAGGGTTAATTGAATGCTGGAATCATAAAAAATTGCCGATGTAATGAGACTGAGTGTCTCCCATAACCGGGAGTCTGATTGAACTGCACGGAATTAGTCGCAATAAATGATGTATTGACCGCACATCAGTCGCACATGTACAAGTATGTTCTACATAATTGAATAGTAGCTAGGACACCCAGTCACTCGGACCCTGTATTTCATTACACTGTTAGAAGTCCACGTAAATTAAATGTTTAAGATTTCTTTTAGATCAAAAAAAATACCCCGCTCCGGGTTTTAATACTAATTTTGTACATAACACCCTTCTTTTTCCTTAATTTCTGGTTTCATTTTTAAATCGTATTTCAAAATGTTGTTTTAGCAAATTAGACAGTTTTTGATTTAAATAACGAATGCTGATCTCATCAATTTAACGAAGGTTGTGTTACGTAAATTGAATATGTCTTGATCATTGTGTCGTTTACAAAATACGTGACAGATGACGTAGTGTCAATGATACAAATATCTCGCCTGGTCACACACAGTGATTAACTAATTGCTAACATGCTTCATGTATCCGTCGTGCTTCGCGATATCTCATCCTGTATCCCGTTATTGAGTTTTTCAAAATCAAAATGTGACAATGTTCAAGATGCAATGTCATTTGCTAATGAATGGACGCAAACTTAGTTTCCGATAATTCTCAATGTCATCCGCTATTAAGTTTTGTATTTTTCTATTATGATTTCTTGAATCACATTTTCAGAAACATCACATACATGTATACAGATCTATAAATTTAAGTAATGATGTTTGAGATAGATCTATAAGTTGAGTAACTCATCATGTTTATTAATGTTAATTAAGAATAGAACGTGATGCGACCGACAATTAAAACTCAA
>JXSR01S009979.1:28939-47828 GCA_000969725.1 Ophiothrix spiculata
CAAACGTTACCGAACGTTACATGAACTTTATTCAGTATTTTGAAAATTATTTTAATCTTTAAACACCTGTATGTCTTAATCCCACCAATGAGCACCATTATCAACAACAAACTCTTTGATATAATGTTTATGTATTTGCTTTTATTTTCGAGGTAAAAATTAGCCAAAAATAACCCTAAAATTTGAATATTCGGACTATTACGTAATATAATTCCAATGCATCATCTAATCAGTAACGGATAATTGGTGTTCAAGTGACCAAACATTCTCACCAAATTTGTTTGGTGAAAATGTTTGGTAATTTATAGCACCAATTATCCGTTATTGATTAGTAGATGCATTGGAATTATATTACTAGATTATAAGATAACAAAGACTTATTACACAAAATATTGGGCTCAAAAAGGAGTATGTTTTCAGCTTAAGGCATGAAAACCTCTAATCCCCTAGCTATACAAATAATTGTCCATTGATTGAGTAGTCTTCAGCATAATATTATGTATTTTGTTTTTCACACTTTTATACCTTGTTGTAAATTTTATGACAATAACCAAGTCTCTATTCGTAAATAACTCTCCATTCGTGTATTATCACGAATGGAGAGTTATTGTATTAACACTCCATTCCTACCAAATAATGGAGTGATAAAACAATAGGGTGAGTTCTCAGTTGGGTGTTAAGCTAGGTTCTGTGGCCATTTAAAAGTAAAATTTTCCAATTTTTCGGTCACAAACGTTACTTTGGAATCACCCTGAATGTCATGTTTACTGCAAGTTCACTGCAAGTTTTTACCTACTTACACATGTTACACCACTCAGAATATCACAATTGTTGGCGTACATATTGAATGGTTTATACATGGTACTTTACTAGTTATTTCACGTCCATTATCAAGGTCAAAATGACGCCTATAAAGACTACTTCGAAAAAGTTGACCCTTTTTCGCCGAAACCTCATAATTTCATGATGTTCGAGTAATTCGACTGGTTTCAAATTTTGACAGATTGTAGGATTGATTCTTCTTATTGAATTATAAACAACATTTTATAAATATGCCGAGCTGATTTTGAAGGATAATGTAACAAACCCGCGTTGTTTTGGCCGAAAATCCGGACGTGAATTACGACTCTGAGTTCGCCCTGTTGAGCTGTGAATTGCCTGTTTTAAGTATCTACACTCTTAAGGCTGGTGTAGACCTTCAAATGGCATAAATGTTTTTTGTACTCTAACTCTAAAACTAATTGTATAAACTTTATAAAAGTATACATTTTAAGAAGCGGATTTTTACCCTGAACATGATGATGATATCAGTTTGTGACCAAAAATTCCAATTTTGGCAAAAAATGCCAAAAACCATATTTTTTACCCCAAAATTTCTGGAAAGCCTAACTAAAATTTGCATTTGTGAAATGTTGAACTTTTTTGCTTTTTGGAATCTAGAAACAAATGTCTAGGAACGGTTTTCTCAAATTTTTGATTTTCATCTTATTTTTTGAAAAAATGCCAAAAATAGATCAAAAAATGTAAACAAATCCCACCGCTGCCACCAAAATGGCAATTTTTTGCCTATTTTTGGCAATTTTTCAAAAAATAAGATGAAAATCAGAAATTTGAGAAAACCGTTCCTAGACATATGTTTCTAAATTCCAAAAAGCGAAAAAGTTCAACATTTCACGAATGCAAATTTTAGTTAGGCTTTCCAGAAATTTTGGGGGCAAAAATGACGTTTTTTGGCATTTTTTGCCAAAATCGACATTTTTGGTCAAAACCGATATCACCATTATGTTCAGGGTAAAAATCCACTTCTTAAAATGCCTACTTTTATATATTCTATGCAATTAGTTTGAGAGTTAGAGCACAAAAACCATTTATGCTAGTTGAAGGTCTACCCCAGCCTTAAAATGAAAGGATCAAATTGATCCGATAAAAAAAGAGTGTGTTTGATCCGAAAAGGATCAAATATGAGGATAATTTGGATCAAAATTGATCCGGAAAAGGGTAAGCTCATATTTGACACTTTATCGGATCAATTTGATCCTTTCTTTTTAAGAGTGTACATTAAACATTTTGTTTGATATACGCATTCGCATAATTTGCTTACAAATTGAGCATTCCAATGAGGCAAAAATTGCAATTTGTATGTAAACAAAAGAAAAATACGGCATTCTAATGTTTATGATTTTGATTTTAGTTCACGATCTCAACGCTATGATAGTTCAGCGGTAGATCCCTCGTTTCGTAATGCTTGACTAACGGTAAACCCCTGCCATAATCCATGGTTTGAGTCCCCGCAAAGGCAGTGGAAACTATTTCATGATTAAAAAAATAGTTAGGATTCACATTTTCCTGAGCAGATGGATTCCAATTAAAGGGGTAGGAATTCCTTTGCCGTCAACCGGAAGTTAACCATTTTTCCCATTACATGGGTTTACACGTGATTTGCAAAAACACGTCCATTACTTTTGATATCCAGACATATAATAACGAATAATTTTGAAATTCAAAATATGTAGCAAAGTTATTCAAGTTTATATTTGGCTTCTTATTGAAATAACGTAGGCGATGCCGCGGACATATACCCAATAAAATCTGGTAGTAATGAGGCATATGAGCCTTCTAATGAAAGTTTACGGTGGATGTCATGGGAGCTACAGGGCAAATTACGAAAATAGTGTTCACATTATGGCTCAGGGAATATTGGTTACAAACGTATATATATTACAGATTGAGGAAGAAAAAAGTAAGACGAAGAAGAAGAAGGAAAAAAGAGAAAAGAGAGAGAGAGAGAGAGATAAAAGCCAATAAAAAGGGAAAAATACTCTAGATAATTATTATCTAGAGTATTTTTTCATAGCCAAAAAAAAGGAATAAGAAGAGGGGAAAACAGAGGGGAATACTATATAGACAATTATTATAGTTACTATCTCCAAACCCCTTCGCCTCGGACCGAGGGTACGTAATTATAGGGATTTCAAATAACACAAAACCTCCGGCCCCCTGTCATTGAATCAAAACCGACATAGCGCCATCATTTAATTACGTTTATTCCCCGTCATAGAGAGTCACAGTGATGACGCTATATTAAATTGTATTCACTTGTATCCCTGTTTGTATCAAAGTTAACGTTTTGGAATCATTGTGATTGGTCAATTAGATGAAAACTTCGAACCAATGAGAATGTCGGAATAAATATGTGATGGCTCACCCGAAAAGGAGGACTTTGCAGCAGAACACTTTTACAGAAACTGGTGAAAATAGACAGTAAAAAATCAAGACAATAATAAGAATTTCCAACAGTTGTAACAACATTTTGATCGCCTTGTCATTTTAAATTTAAAAAACTGAAGTGTTAAAAAACTTCGCGTGTGTTTCAGATACTAAGTACACAATCATATTGTAATTATTTTCTTTTAGTTCTAATACATGTAAAAAAGTTGTAGCTTAAGGTGCGTTTACATTACGACGTAAATTGGGGGTAACGACAAGCAACGTAGACCTTTAAAGTCAGTTCACGTTGGCACACGCCTCTAACCTACGCAGGCTGTCGTTACTATCGGTCGCTTTCAGTTAACAAGTTTTACAATTTTGGGATGACATAGAAAAAGATTTGATGTCGTTGAGATATCGTTGGCCACCGCAACCCTCGGTTCTTTAACGTTTCCATGATCGTTTGTAGCAGTCTGTATATGTTTAGAGGTCGTCACAATGTCGTTGGTAATCGTTGTCAACAACAGTGTGTTGCAGGGATGTGAGTAGGAATGATTGTACCACCCGCACAGGGTTGGTGATTTTTTAATTTAAAAATCCTATGATAATCGAGGGGAGATGACGGAAATCGCCCAGCACTAGATAATCTGATCATCCAGTGCTACTGTAATCCAGTGCCTACCTGATATAACAACTATGTGATACAAAATTGTGTATTAAAAGAACTTGGGCATTAAAAACAACAACAACAACAATTAAACATCTAAACATTTTGATTCCTATCATGACTGGAGCCTACACGTAGATTAAACCCGGAGATTAAAATAAATGTCTGACTTACAGTAGACCTACTTGTACAAGTTAAAGGCCTATCTTTAATGTATAAGGGAGTGAAATTCATTCTTAGATACTGTGCGAATGACCCGCTCTACTTTTGAGAAAATTCACACGAAATGGTTGCTGTTTTTCTATATATATTTTAGATGGATGACCCACAGTTTTCTTAGCGTAAAGTTTCACTCCTTTGTGATGCATATAAAACATGTCTCATACTACCAAATTTTTATGTAGGGCCTACCTCCGTTACGTTCGCTTGCTTAACGATTTCCTCAACATCACCGTTTATAGAGGGGAGGGCGGGGCACATTGACACCACACGTATTTCTGCTCACGTGACTTCGGTGCAGGAGAAAATGTTATACGTACTTGCATAACATGCATACGCATACCCCATGAAGGAGTCTATTCGTACAGGGGACTAACTGTCCGACCACGGAGCAAGTAGAATAAAGTTTCTTGCTCAAGGAAACAAGGAGACGAAAATATTTTGGCTTCAGAAACAATTACCCTTTAGAGAGTGTTGAAAAACTGTGGTCAGCAACATTATACTTAAGTGCCCCCGGGAAACAATGCTACCGCGTAACTTTTTTTTGAGCCTTTGCTGTAGGCCTATACATGATGTTACGACACCGTTTTTAACCCTAGTTCTACGAGGGGGGGGGGAAGGTTGTATCACCCCCTACCGATTTTTTTCTGTCGCTAAAATTGACTTGGTGTACCTCTAAATTCATCCTTTGCGCTTATTCTAGTGAAAAAATTCGACCCTACCACCTTCAGGGGGGGGGGGGTTACAGTGTCCGTTCAAAGTGGGAAAATTTTGACGCAACACAGTAAAAATTGTTTGGGCCGCCATTTTGAAACAGTTTGTCCAATTTTCAATTTTTTTTCTTTGTTATAGTTGTTTTGAGGTACTTTACCTGTGACCAGAATTTCAAAGTAAAATTCCTATACGCGAAAGTGCTCTTTCGGGGTTGGGTCCCTATGGACCCCCTTGACCACTAACGGGCATGTGGAGGACCTTGACCATTTAAGTGTTAATTGGTACGTGAAAAGTATTTTCTAATTAGAAATTGTAAATGTTTCTATCAGTGCATGAATGAGCACATGTTTTAATTCAAAAATGTCACAGACGTTACTCAAAAGTTACATCAAAATGTCACAAACGTTACCAAACAAAACATTGCATTAAAAGAAATCCTACCGATAGAATTACCTACCACTTTTATGAAAAAAAAAATGTTACTCATCATCTGTTAAAGGGCAATAAAATGTTTACTAACATGTCAGAGAATTTTTATTTTGAAGTCATTTGGAGCAAAAAACCATTTCCGTGCGATGTCACAAACGTTACCGAAAGTTACATAAACTTTATTCGGTATTTTGGCAATAATTTAATCTTTAAACACCAACGTGGCTTGATCCCACCAGTGAGCACCATTATCAACAACAACAACTCGTGGATATAATGTTTATACTATAGGTTCTGTGGCCATTTAAAAGTGAAATTTTTCAATTTTTCGGTCACAAACGTTACTTAATATCCTCGGCCAGTACCACTCAAGTATAAATTGTGCTTTTTATAGCTCGACCATCAGTTTTTCAAAACACCCCCTAAAGGGTGAACATTTCTGAAGCCAATTATACCATTTTCCCCTATTCACACTTTCACACTATAAGGTTTGAAAAAGCACATTTCATGAAAATAGTTGTTTTTGACACCCTTAAGGTGTTTGGTCCACGCGGCATCCACGCGTACCAGAGTAGGTAAGTGCCGCAATACGCATATACTCTGAGTAGTGTTTTGAAGTTAAAAATTGCCATATTTTAATATTTTTCTTGAAAACTAAGTCGGTGACCCCCAATTTTTATTTTTATTTTTTATTTGAAAGAACATACTTGTGCGCAACATTTGTGAAAAAATTAACAAAAATGCTCGGGCAGATTTTTTGAATCAACACTAAATAATTTTACTTTTGCCACATTTCCCATAGACCTCTGTACTAATTTATCCCCCAAAACCTCCAACAATGCCGTTTTTAAACCGACTCTCGTGCAAAAACGAGTCCGGTGACCCCCAATTTTTATTTTAAAAATCGGTTCTACATCGATAGAATATCATTCATGCCGATTTTTACTAAAAATTCTTCGGGCGGATCTGTCATGGACCAAACACCTTAACGGTGTCACTTGATTCACACTTCAATCCCCTAAAACAACCCTATTCACCTTTTTCTTGGTCATGCTATGCCTGCAACATTGTACTTCAGTGCCCCCCCCCCCCCCCCCCCCCCCCCCACACACACCCCACACACACACACACCCGGGTGTAATATGGAGAATGTTTCAGCAAAAAAAATATTCATACTACTGTGATGAAGAATACTGCTGAATCATTACTGGTAGAAATACCTTCACAGCAAATCTTCTAAATCAAGAATTCATAGATACTTTCAGAATCTCTAACCTATCCACTGCAAGAACAATCCATTGTTACGCGTATTCTCTTAAGAGACCAACGAAGTTTTGGATTCCTAATTCTCACGAAAGTTTATCACCTCAAAAAGATCTTATTTTTGGAGTGAACAAAAGCGTAATACCCGAAGTGCGTTATATTATTACGTATTTTTACAAGAGAGCGCTTAGATACACATTTGAAATAACTACGTTCTCACGATTAGTTTACATACCAGGAACAAAAAAGAATTGTTTTCTTAAGCACAAAATGCAAGGTGAGCAAGGTGAATGGTGGAAATTTATGAACAACTTTCCTAAAAATATCGTAATATGTCAGAGGTTTTTTTTTTAAATTAAAATATCTTTGAATTTTCAGTGGCGACGGAGAGTTAAAATTTTAGAGGGGTGCACATGTTAATTGTTTTAAATTAAACAAAAAATCGAGCAGAAATGGCCGGAGAAAAAATATGTCATATAATGCGCGCTAAAAAATCTAGCAAATCGGCTAATTTCAGCTAAACCATGTTTAAAAATCTTTTGAATGAAAATTGACAGAATATCTGTAAATTCGCGCAATTTTTTTTTTTTTACATTTAAATTATTTAAACAAAATGGAAATTCAATTTCCTTTCCTTTTCTTTCTTCTTTATTTATTTTTTATTTTGAGAGGGACCGCACCCCGGTCCACGTTAAATTAAGGAGAGGACATGCCCCCTCCCCTCCTCCCCGTCCTCTACTTCTTATGAGAGGGCAATTGTGCAAATGAATTTTTTTTGCAGCATCTTCATTTTAAGAAAAAAAAAAGAGATAACATTAATGTTAATATACAAAGGAAGCTATAAAAGAGCTAAACGTATTGGTTCTCAATGCTCCCACACGCTGATTTTGGTTCATAAACATTATAATTTGACATCAAAATGTTACTTTTGACCCACCCCCCTTCCTCCGCGTTGACGTATTTCCTTTATGGGGATTTGCCGGTCCGACTCCGAAAAAAAAGACTAGATTTAGTATTTAGACTCACCAGGTATACACTGTATGCAGCGCACCAAGAAGGAGCATTCGCACAGGGGACCAACGGCTTAACGTGACTATCCGAACCACGGAGCAATAAGAGTAAAGTTTCTTGCCCAAGGAAACAAGGAGACGTAAACGCCTGGCCCGGGGCTCGAACCCACAACCTCTGTATTACGAGACCCGTGCTCTAACCGCTCGGCTACGCTCCCCTCATACATCATCATCGTCATCGTCATCACCATCATCATCATCATCATCATCTCCATTATCATCATCATCATTATCATCATCTCTTCATCACCATCTCAAACTCCATCATCATTGTCATCATCATCGTCATCTCCATCATCATCATCTTCATCATTGTCATCATCATCATTGTCATCTCCATCATCATTGTCATCATCATCGTCATCTACATCATCATCATCATCATCTTCATCATCATCACCATTATCATCATCATCATATCATCATCATCATCTCTTCATCACCATCATCTCAATCTCCATCATCATCATCATTATCATCATAATCATCGTCATCTCTATCATCATTGTCATCATCATCGTCATCTCAATCATCCTCATCATCTCCATCATCATCATTGTCGTCATCGTCATCTCCATCATCATCATCATCATCATCATTATAATCATCTCCACCATCATCATCATTATCTCTTCATCAACATCATCTCAAACTCCATCATCATCATCATTGTCATCTCCATCATCATGATTCATGATCATCATCACCATCGTCGTCATCTACCATCATCTCCATCATCATTATCTCCATCATCATCATCATTGTAATCATCTCCATCATCATCATCAACACCACCACCACCACCACCATCATCATTGTCATCTCCATCATCATTATCTCCATCATCATCATCATTATTATCATCTCTTCATCACCATCATCATCTCAAACTCCATCATCATTGTCATCATCATCTACATCTACATCATCATTGTCATCTCCATCATCATCATCATCTCCATCATCATCACCACAATTATTATCATCACCATCACCATAATCATCATCATCATTGTCATCATCATCATCTCAATCATTTTCATCATCATCATCATCATCATCATCATCATCATCGTCATCTCCATCATCATCGTTATCTATGTCATCATCAACATCATCATCATTGTCATCTCCATCAACATTGTCATCATCATTGTCATGTACATCATCATCATCACCATTATTATCATCATCATCATCATCATCATCATCATCATCATCTCTTCATCACCATCATCATCATCATCTCAAACTTCATCATCATCATCATCATCATATTCATTTTCATCTTCTCCTTCATCTTTATCTTCACCTCTAGTCTAGCTAATTTTAATTATCACGAATCCGATGTGTTTTTACCAAAACTGTAGAATTTCCGTCATCTCTCATCATTGCTCATTCCCGTTTCCATGGTTACAACTCATCCCATTTGCAATCTGGCAACACCGTATGTGACAGGTAAATCCGCGTGTTGTCAAACAAATCAAATTTTCTATGCATGGTTTGGAATTGGCAGACACATTTATTGTATTTATCTGGTGAGGCTGTAAATTTATTGCAAAGTGCGACTGAACTTGACAGTGGACGGAACTTGATGCTTCTTCGTCACCTCAACTTCAAGGCAGGGTGGCCATGTTTAGGGAAGCCCTTTCGTGCCGTTTCAGAGTATAGACAAGACACTAACGTACCGGTGAGTATATCCAGGTTCTCTAATATTGTTTACATTTTTAAATCATTAGTATAATGTCTTTTGCATATGTGCCCCCCTCCCTTTCCAGGGCCGTACGAAGGTATGTAAGCCAAGGGGGGCAAACACATTTACCGTCCCGAAATTCATTTTTCGTCCCGATGTATAAACCGTCAATTTGTTTGTAATGCGCGCGCAGCGCGCAAAAATTTTGCTATTTTCAGCCAAAAATCGATATAAAACCTTGATATTTGTGCTAAAATTGGCTTATTTTGACTAAAAATTAGCGGGACAGTAATATCGGGACCGTAAAAGTAGTAAACTATCGTCCCGATATTTTAATTTTTGTCCCGCCAGCGTCCCGATTTTTCGAGCCAGGGGGAGCGAGTGCCCCCCCCGCCCCCCCCCCCCCCCCCCCCCCCCCCCGCTTCGTACGGCACTGTCCCTTTCTTACTATATCCCAGGCACCCTTGCTTCTAAATCAAATAAATATATGAAATAATTATGATCTAGGTTGGGAGTTACAAAGTGTCCATAAGAAGAAGTCAAAAAGCAAAACAACCAGGTAGATATGTGATGCGCTACATCGAAAAGTCGATCCGAAACAACGTTTCCGGTCACGGATCTAGGATCTTAATTTTACGGGGGCGGAGGGTGTGTTTTTCAGCTTTTATAACAAAAAATTGACCAAATTAGGGTTATTTTGTAGGATTTTGCCAATTTTACAGGGGGCGCACGCCCCTTCCGCTCACCCCCCCCCCCCCTGGATCCGCGGCTGGTTTCCCTCCTTACATGTAGGTAGGGATACGCAAAGGTCCATTGAACCACTGTAGGCCTACTGAACACACAAAATAACTAAGAGATTTACTCCTTTCAGAGCCTGCACATAAATTTATCAAAAGCATACAAGTATTAGCTCTGTTTACCACACCTATGAATTATTGTGATAAAAGTTTGTCTAAATCTAAGATGACGGCCATCATGTGGTTTAACAAAAAAGTCACCAAAAGTTGATTTAAAATTAGTGTAGTATTATAAAAAAAACCAATGCTCTCTATCTCTCCATCACCATCTCAAACTCCATCATCATTGTCATCATCATCAGCATTATCCACTGCAAGAACAATCCATTGTTACGCGTATTCTCTTAAGAGACCAACGAAGTTTTGGATTCCTAATTCTCACGAAAGTTTATCACCTCAATCAATTTTTTACTGATAATTAGTTCACCTGACCCCCATTTTGGCACTTCACTGTGCCTGACATACATTCAAAGTTGAGTGCTCCCCCCCCCCCCCCCCCCCCCCGGGATCACACCGGCCTATGTTGTGATGGCGTTGTTAGGGGGTATGCCTATTTGAGTCCACTAGAGACAAGCCAAATCTCAACCAACCACAAGCAGTCACTTGTATTTGTTATAGTGCGTCCTTTAGGTCATCTTGATTTAACCCTTTCCAGTCCGGAGATATTTCTCTCTATTTGACTCTGTCTAACTCAACTATCTCTATTTCATTCAAACTTCAGAATAACATGGTAAACACCTTAGGCTTTCAAATTGATTTGTTTTATATGACCTTTGACCTCATTTGATCCCAAATGGCCAAACAGTCCAAAACAGTCATCCCGTATTGGATACGGGACTGGATGTGAAAGGGTTAGCCAGCACGCATAAGCCTACGTAAAAAGATGCAAAAGGTTTGGATGCGCTATAATTGCAATAAGTTACGATAAAATGCCGTTGAGTCTCTGATCTCCTATCTAAATCTATTGTCATACCACAAAGGCTATCATGGAGGTGGGGGGGGGGTGCTAAAATTAGTGCCGTTAGACACTACATAATCACCCCTACTCCCACTGAATACTGATTTACTCGTGTGATTTTATCGAACAGGTTAAAACAGTAACAAAGCTATATGGATTAATTTTGTCAGATGATTTTGAGTCTAAAAGAATCATGTTCTTTTTCAATATTTTTTTTCGTGTATGTCCCATAATGCATCTTGAAAGTACCGTAAACGCTCAGTTGATCAGCGCAAATGACGTCATGCGCACGTGGTGATTTTGTCGCTAGTGCAGAAATGCCCATATTTGCGGTACTTTCCAGATGCATTATGGGACATACGAAACTGGTCTTTCAATCAATTTTATTCTACAGCGTGTCCACGAATGATTGGTACTGGGTTTGCTCATTTGTCA
Source organism: Ophiothrix spiculata (assembly GCA_000969725.1). NCBI lineage: Eukaryota > Metazoa > Echinodermata > Ophiuroidea > Amphilepidida > Ophiotrichidae > Ophiothrix > Ophiothrix spiculata. Next base: position 40,392 of record JXSR01S009979.1, read on the forward strand.
GATCTTTTTATCTGTATCTTTAACATCTACTTATGTTTCTGAAGAATTTTGTATTGTAAATATGCCATATTCCTGTGAAATGTTATGCAGATTTTACTAGAACTGGTTTTTGTATGGTATTACCCTGAGGGTATTTGTTGCATTTTGTTAACCATAACACTTTTAAGCACCTCTTCGTTTAAAAAAATTTCCCCAGATATTTACATTCCGCCGGATTCGACCTGGGACCTCCTGCACCCTGGTCCAATCACCACTATGTACAGCCACTGAGCAGGCGCAAAAGCAGCGATTTTGTGATCATAACAAAACTCGGGCCTATGACGTACTTGGACTTGGGCGATTTTCTTGATTTTGTGGAATGGGATTTTGTGTTGGGCAAATTTTTTTTATTTTGTGGGATGGGATCTTGTGAGGTTCGATGGTGTTAGGGTTAGTTTATACACATATATAGGTTTTATTAACCCCAACACTTTTGAGCACCTCTTTGTTTAATTAAAAATTATATCTCTTTGGATATTTATGCCATTTTTATGCCAAATTATGGTTTAAAATGGTCTTTACCCCATCCCTCTGGGATAAAAATCGTTTTTAAGAAATCAAGTTTGCCGTCGTGACATATCGTGAAAATTCACTAAAGAGTGGCATTTACTTTTATTTTAATTTCAAATATACAAATATCCCCCAGAATGTAGGAATCTACTTTAAACAAGATTCATGGAGACTTTGAAGCTACTTGTTCAAGCTGTTGTGGTATATTGGATAAATCAGCAGAGTCACTGATTTTGCCGATCCCTATCCGTTGCCGATCTTGCCATAATCGGGTTGATTTTAGATTGCCTGATTGAATCAGCCCATCCCAACAGTGTTTATTTTGTGTAAGAATGTCAGAAAATAAAATAAAATGGGGCACCAGTTTTCACTTCTTGCCCTATTACTAAAAACCTGAGGTACACCACTGATCAAACTCGGGGATCAAACATGCTGCTGGTTTTGAGGATTTTGCACAAATTTATTCTTTTTAGTCAAATTTGTGCATCCAATCAATGCCATGTTGATTCTAGATATGTGTGTCAAATATTGTTAAAGTTAGACAATTTAACCTGACAATAAATTCCTGTAATAACCTGTTGACAATAAACTTCACAATTCAATCAGAGAGGAAACTGCACATTTTTTGGGAAATTGCTTTAACAAAAAAAAAGATGCATGCTACTGAAACCAAGATGGATGATGGAGAATGTTATCAACAATCTTGAGATTGTATCAATAGTGAACTATGTGCTGACATCCTTTTATTTTCCTTTTAGAGCACACTTCTTAGCACTGGAGAGGATGTTGGACATGCCACTCCACTACCAGATTTGATCAGGTGTCCTCCGCGGTGTTGCCCATGTTATTTCAATATGTAGAAAGATAGTAGGGCCTACCTCGAATAAACTTAAATCACTCTGCTATGAATAAGATTCACGTGTGAATCCCAACGGATTTAGAATAACATAAGAAAGTTAATCAATATCAGAGCACTTTTGTTATTTTTTGAGGAAAAGTATAAATATGATTTTTGTAATACATTTTAAATGTTTTAAAAAGTGCCAATAGAAAGATATGTAAAATGTATCATAAATTTACATTTAGAAATCCCAAGTCCCTAAATTTAGTAGCTTCTATTAAATTGTGTCCATCCTCCTCCTCTTCTTAGATATAGTTGCGTGTACTTTTTAGTATGATGTTGACTGTCTTTTTGCGATTCCAACTTTTGTTGCATTGAACAGTCAAATCTGTTCATTTTTTGCACTGTGACTTTATTTCATATATGTGTTTAAAATAGGCCACTCTCACCAATTTTAAACAAGATTTTGGCATGCACAATAAATTCCTGTAATAGCCTGCTGACAAAATTAACTTGACAATCAATCCAAGAGGAAAGCTGCAAATATCTTAATAGGAAATTGCTGGTGATGAAAAAATATCGAAAGATGGATGCTACTGAAACCAATATGGATGAGCAGGAATGTTAGCAGCAGCAATCTTGAGATCTTATCAGTTGTGAACTCTGTGGTGACTTCCTTTTACAACTCGGAAGACTTCTCAGATAAGTTGCCTTTCTTTGTCATATGCATACTTTGAAGAATGTTGTTGACTCTGTTTTTGCAATTCTGATGAATTTACATGTCAGTGTTTAAAACCGGTGGAGATGTGTAAGTTGTATGTATACCATATGCATGTTTGTCCATACATGCAAATTAAATAAAAAAAAGATCCAGTTTATGGATACATCAAAAATATATTTAATGTTATGGGCATATTTACTCCAGAGTATACCCATTCCTTGCATTACCAAGTACACTGGATGAGCCTAGTGTTGATTTATTAGAACCAGGGTAAATTTTAAGGATTCTGAAGGGCACCCCATTTCAAGGCAATTTTGAAAGGGCACAGAAGGCAACTACATGTTAAAGAATAGCATTAGGCATTGCTAAATAATAGGGCATCAAGGCAACTGGTAGGGGCACCGACGGCAAAGCCTTCGGTGCCTTTGGTTAAAATTTACCTTGATTAGAACCAACTAAAAGTCATTCAAAGTATGTTCTTTACTAGATTTTCCATACATTCAATGTTGAATATTTATTGCACCAATTCATCGCATAACATCTTATAGGCCCGCTCGATCTGATTGGCTCTTTTCAGAGCCACCGCACCACATTGGCAGTGCTATTGACAGTCCTATGAAAATAACTGTGTTCTTCTAGATCACTACTAGTTAATTTATTTCTAAACAAAGAATAAGTGTCATTTTTGTTTTTAACTATTTCTTTCTGGTCTTGACACTTTTGTGCTACACAAAAAAAGACTCCAGTGACCTGATCACTCAGGAGGCGGTTAGAAATGAGTTTAGAATTTTCTGACAAATCTAGATACTATTATTGTGCTTTGGGAATGGCTGATCTGGTCCTGAAGGGCCCACTTCACTAAATAAACTGATGTTTGTGATCCGGTATTTAAAATCGACAAATTTTATTCCTCCTAAATAAGATTCCTCAAAAATATGATCTCTAGAGTACTTTGGTAAAAGCATTAAGCTTCCCCAAAAATGTGTGTGATTTTGTTCGGCTGACAGTGGTGGGTGTCATACCTTCAATACCACGTATCTCGAAAAGTAAGTGGTCATGAATGTTCTTGTGTCAGAGATCATAATTAAGAAAAAGCGCTGTTTTAGCTACCAGTTGTTTTATTCTTTAGTTTTTGGTGTTTTAGGAAGCCATTTTGTACAGCAAGTCAATGGGAAACCCATTTGTGGTGCGGTGCCAAACATGCAATCATTATTAGACTGTGTTTCTTATCATGAAATATTATTGCAACAGCTGAATGATGACTGTAGGCCTAGATTTCATCTTCATGGTCATAAAAATCAGCAAGAAATTGATTTATTTCCTACACCCATGACACCTATAGGAAGGTTACCACCTTGTCACTTGAAATCAGTTCAACCTACCAGGTCTGTGTAACTGAGAAATTGGAGTGATGTAGCTGTTAAATTTGGCACACCTATTGCTTTTGGCAAATTAGGCCCCCCCTCCAAAAAATTGTTGTGTTGCACTCAGCGACCGATCCTAGTCAAAAATTATGAAAAAAAAATATTATGGTCTGAAAACCACCCTATTTATCTCAGATTGGGTGTTTTTTTAAGATTTTTTTTTTAAATAGGGGAAAATGCACCCAAATTTGGCACTTTGGGTGTTTAAAACAAATAAATCTGAATTTCAGCGTGAGGGCAACACAACAATTATACCATCTTTGGGCAAACAAACTGCAGTGCTTTTCAACTGCAGAAATCCTGCAAGATTTAGCTAAATATCCAGGACTATATAATAAGTACACTGTTATACTGTTGGGCAATTTTTTAGCGTTGGTTAAACTATGAACAACCCAGTTGTTGGGTAAATAATATTAACCAACTGTTGATGAAATTTTACCCAATATTTGGGTAATTAGCTAAAACTTTTACCCAACAGTTAGGTAATTAGCCAACATTGTACGCAACGTTGGTAATTATTTACCCAGAAGTTGGGTTGTTCATAGTTGAACCAACGTTGGGTAAATTATTTGCCCAACGTTCTAACAGTGTACGTGATTTTTTAGAAAGACCAAAATATTCCTAGTATATCTGATTTTGAATTCTGTTTCAATGCCAAATGAAATGTCCAGGTTGCCTAGCTATCCCCTGGGAGCGATTTGATGCATTCATGATTAATTTCACCTTGGTCTGTTTTAGTTTGCAAAGTATATAGATCTTATGTTGTAATATCATTTGAACAAATTTTATTTACAATTATGTCAAAACAACTGAACCGTTTTGACAACATAACATTTTGCTTTATTTTATCAAGTTAATTTTTTTAACTAGCGGACCTTATTTCATTTTTGAACTAGCAAAGATTTTGTCATTTTCAGACTTGCAACTTGCGTATTTCGGACTAAACTCAACTAGTGAATCTATTTTTTGGACTGACAAACTTTAATTCAATTCGCAAATTATAGGAAACTACATTTTCAAACTATTGAACCCAATGTCATTTTGACTATTACCCAATTTTGAAGTATGTATCAATGCAAAATGAAATATCTGTCCATGTTGCATCCGATATCCCCTGGGAGCAATTTGATGCCTTCATGATTTGTTTCACCTGGGTCTGAACAATTCACAAAGTATAAATGTCTGTCTTCTTTCTTGCAACACCGTCATCAATCCTAGATCCTAGGTCAGGTGAAACTTGATCAGGTAAAATGATATTGAAAAATATAAGTATGATAAATGACATTTATGGCCGTCGAGCGAAGATGTTTTCTTTTAGTTATGATTCATGATATGCTTCCTAAATCTTTTCTAAATTTATTTACCAAATCGGCAAGCTTTGTCTTCTAACTTCTAATCAGCATTTATTTTTTGTTGAAATTTTCTCATTGTTTATACTTTTCTATTATTATTGGTATAGTTATTATTGTTACACTTACTGTACTCTTTCTTTTTAATCTTTTCCAGATACGTAGCTTTGCTTAAAAACTTTTCTTCTTCAGAGGAGGGGTGGGTTGAGGAGCAGCAGCGTAGCTAGGGGGGCAAGGGGGGGCAAGTTGCCCCGGGCGCCACCTCTAGGGGGGCGCCAAATCGCCCCTACATGAAAAATAATTGGACCAACAACAGGGGACATACTGCTGAAATTAGCACGCCCTTAAGATTTCGGTACTTTTTATCTTAAATTAGTAAATATAACTGCAAAAAATGCGCGTTTTGCACACTGGAAATTTTTTTTTTTGCAAATTTTAGCAGAAATTACCCATTTTAGTCAAAAAAGAGGAGTTTTTCAAAGCTGTTGGAATTTTTTTTTTCTGGGGGGGGGGGGGGCGTACCTTTTCAAGTTGCCCGGGGGCGCCAGTTTCAATTCTTGCCCCGGGCGCCAGACACCCTCGCTACGCCGCTGTTGAGGAGGACATCAGCCCTAGGTTGTTACACTCTTACTTTAAGCCGACATCATGATACTGATCAAGATGGTATTATACAAATACAACATGGTTTGAGGGGAAGTATCGCAAAATACTGTTCACGAGGTGTTGGATGATCGAGACTTCCTCCCGAGGCGCAGCCGAGTGAGGAAGTCTCCATCATCCAACAACGAGGGACAGTATTTTGCAATACTTCTCTGAAATAAACCATGTTGTATTTGTTTTACTACACCTCAAAGAAGTCAATATATAACTTGAAAATAAATCAAAAATCAACAAATTCAATACTTTGCCGTGAGCCATACGGTAGTACCATGCCGAAGTTTTTACTACTTTCCCCGCGTGTGTGTAAAACAAACAGGCGCAACGCATAAACGCATACCCACGCAGCAGTACTTGAGTATTAACGCACACGCGGGAAAGTAGCCAAAAATACTTTTTGCGCGTCTCCGCTATTAAACCAATAAAAAGACTGTATTACCTTATAAATATTCAAGAGGTGTAGTAAAAGAAAGTGCTTAAAGGGTCAATTGAATGGCTCATTCCAGTGAAAACTAAACCTTTTTTGATTTCAAGCAAAAAATCAGCTTTTTTATTCGACCATATGAACAGTTTTTTCAGTCATACGTTTGTTACTCGGTACGTGAGAAGTATTTTCTAATCAGAAATTTTGAATTTGTTCTATCCGTGCATGAATGAGCTCATGTTTTAATTCAAAAATGTCACAAACGTTACCAAAAAGTTACACCAAAATGTCACAAACGTTACCAGACGTTACCAAACGAAACATAGCATTAAAAGAAATTCTGACGATGGAATTCCCTGCCACTTTTATGAACTATTTGTTAATATGTTACCCATCATCTGTGAAAAGCGCAATAAAAAATTTGATTTTTACTTTGAAGTCATTTGGAGCAAAAAACCATTTCCGTGCGATGTCACAAACGTTACCGAACGTTACATGAACTTTATTCAGTATCTTGGCAATTATTTTAATCTTTAAACACCTGCAATCTGCATGTCTTGATCCCACCAGTGAGCACCATTATCAACAACAAACTCGTTGATATTATGTTTATGCTAGGTTTTGTGGCCATTTAAAAGTGAAATTTTCCAATTTTTTGGTCACAAACGTTACTTTCGAATCACCCTAATCCACTTTTCATCCTCAGGGTCACCTCTATCAAAATCAAGTTTTTTGGCTTTAAAGAATCCTCGACAGGTATATATTACAAACCCCAAACCATTCCTTCAAATGTGCTTGCATTTTTGAGAAAAGTGATAAAAATGTGTCATTTTCTAATTACTGTCGGAACCCCGAAAGTAATTACATCACAATAGCCTATGGGAAATTTTGGAATGCTGAAAAGTTTGCAACTTGAAAACAAAATGTCAGAATCAAGTGAAATTTAGGATGAACTCTTCTTTTTATTTATCTAGAAAAGAAGTGAGGTTGGTTTCACATCAGAATCATGAATGCATCTTTAAGTAAATAAACCAAAATAGTCTATTTTTTACTGTTGTCAAAATGGTTCAGTTATTTTGACATATTTTAAATTAAATTTTGATAAAATCCTTGGGATAAAATAAAGTGATGCATTTTGTGACAAGAGTTTACATGATTCGATACAGTATTAACTCTATGTGGGATTAAAACTTCTGATAGTAATTGGCCCCTTTTGAACATGTTGAACTCACTTTGACTGGCGTAAACCATTTTTGATGTGTAAAGCTTTCTTTTTGTCTCGCCTGAAAATTTTTCAGAAGAGACATAGCGATCCGATTTTCTGTCCGCCGTCCGGAGCATATCTCGGAAACTGCATGCCCTACGTTAATGATATTTGGTGACTGGGTAGACCCGGAGCCGAACTGGATCCAGCAACAATTTCGGCCCAAAATATGCTAATTAAGTACCTAATTTGCATAATTTATGCATAA
>JXSR01S009979.1:116820-126986 GCA_000969725.1 Ophiothrix spiculata
TAAAGAAACATGCATGCTTCCATGTCCCTATGGACCTGCGGGCTTAAACATGACTTCACAGTAAATAAATATGTACTTTTCATGTGTGAAGTGAGCCAAAGTGCTTTTTGCAAGCAGGTCTGTGACATTTTAAAGCAAATATCAGTCTACTTTAAAAGCTATTTGCAGGTACCACCACACTCTTAAAAGATGTGATTTTTTTTACTAAAACAGATTCAATAGTGTCAGTCACAGTGGAGGTAGAATTGAGTATGTCAAAAATACGTCATCAACTCTAGGACCAGAGTATCGGCATTTACGTCCAAAAATATGGATCCTGCTGATTATCAATGTAGAAGTAGAAGTAGAAGTAGAAGTAAGGCAAGACTCCAGGAGGTAGTTCACAACTTTTGAGTCAGACTAACGTAACAGCTTGTGGTGACAGACACATTAAATGTGGTCCTTATTGCTTTGTGCACCTAAGCAATATCAAGAAGCTGGTATGGAAGCGATATCATGAAACATTATGATCAAAGTGTAGAAATAGCAGTGTGATTCCATATAATAGAAAAATATCTCTGATGGTTTCCTGATATAGCTACGCAATGTATCCTCTGCAAAAGTGCTGGTTACTATTCACCAGGTAGCCAGGATCGGGCAATTCTTTTAATATCCTTGTCAAAACTAGCCATTTCATATTTTCTTAAGAGCATGGTCCTTATATCATAAATATAGTACTACACTGTTTGGTAAGGATTAAAGGAGCTTGGTCCGATTTTTCAAATTTTAATTTTCAATGTCATATGAAAGATGACCACTCAAGGGGTCTAAAGTTAAATTTCAGCTTATTGGTCAAACCGTTTTGATTTTATGGGCAAATTTGTATTTCAGAGCCGCCTATACAATACTATGTAAAACTATCCAAGTGAATGTTCATACGTGTTGGTTGTAAACAGCAAGTATAGTTTAAAACAGTCTTTCAACACAATGAGATAGTGAAATATTTACCTCAATATTTAAACTATACTTGCTATGTAAAATTAATTATGGTTACCATAATTAGACACATTTTCATTTATATCTCCAAAACCAAACATAACTGAGCCATGAAATTTCACATGGCTTGTGAGAAAAATATGAGCAACATTTTGGTACCAAAATCTCAAAAAGATTGAAAAAATGTTGAGGCAATTGGACCAGTCCCCTTTAAAGGATAATGGATGACACTTGAATTTTGTAATCTGAGCAACATCAGCTTTTAACATGATGTCAAATAATAAATTGCAATATTATCGAAAGGCAATTTCTTCAGTTTTGCTGCAGTTTAATTTTGCAAACTCACGAGTACCCTAGCTAGCAAAACCTGAGTTGTGATATTTTGAATGTTTACAGAATGGTTATTAAAGCAATACTATAAAGTGTTAAAAATGAAGTGCCCCCTGTCACCCATGACTTTTGATTTGTTGGGCCTATTGGGTTTGTTTTTGGTAGATATGAATACCCTCCAAACGATTTGGCTTAAAGATGCTTACTTTTTCTGTTATGGCCATTTGTTGAATTAAATTCGGGATCCCGAATTTAATTCCACATGTATAGGAAAGCATGCATGTGCCTTGTAACCCTTTTTTGGTGGCAAAACTTTTTTTTGCCACCAAAACCTCCATTTTATATTGTTTTTACTATAAACCATTCTTGATCAAAATCTTATAGTATTGCTTTAACATTGTCAGATATTTTCAATCTCTATCCATCAAATTTATACAACAAAAAGCGTTCACTTGTTTTCTTAATTGTCAGCCCATGCCTCAATGTCATTTATTTTCTTTCAAGAAGGGTTTAAATGTTAATAGATTCTTTCCTGCGATCATGTTATACGAGACCTGTCATTTTCCTTTTAGCATTGATTTGAAAAGTTATACAAATATTAAAATGATTGCATTTCAATTTAGGTCTTGGTTGTCAAAGTTTGGTTGGACATTTTGGATTTAATGAATCTTTAGGAAGTTAAATTTAGATTTTGTGGATATAAAGGAATCATGTACCTAATTTAATGGAAGACTACGTAGGCTGTGTTGGCATAGAGTAGATTCCCCTAACATGCATTTCTTGATTAAAGGAGAGCATGGTTCGATTGCTACAGCTTTTAAAAAAACTTTTGGAGATTTCAGTACCAAAATATTGCTCCTATTTTTCTCATAACACATGTGAAATTTCACAGCTGAGCTATGTTCTGTTCTGTTTTGGAGATATGTATCAAAATGTGTCTTATTAAACTATAATTACAAAATTACCCATAAACTTGAAACCGATTCAGATGAAATTCAAAACTTAACCTCTTTAGTCATCATCATCATCGGTCGTCCGTGGACGGAATGGAAGAAGCACTGGCTACATGTTCGGACCAGATTTCCCTGTCCTGCATAATACATTGGATCTCTTGATGGTGTCAGTGTACTGAAGGAACCTTCTGCCTCTGTTTGATTTCCCACCTGGAGGAGTCCAGAAAATCAAGCGAGAGATGGGTTGGCCGGTGGTGCAGATGTAGTGTCCAGCAAAACATAAACGGCGTTGCCTGATTGTTGAAGATATTGGAGGGATATCACCATATACTGTGGTGTTTGGAATATGATGCTTCCAACTGATGTTGAGCAGCACCCGTTTATACGATCTTCCATTTTCTTGCCGATTGTCCAAGTTTCTGAGCCGTACAACAAAATACTTTCCACGCAGGCTTTGAAGAATCTGATTTTAGTCCTACGGTCAAGTGAGGATAATTTCTAGATCTTTTGGAGTTTATTGCAGGCGACCCATGCTTGTGCTTTCCTGCATTTGAAGTCATGGAGAGAGTCCGGGATATATGAACCTAGGTATTTGAATTCAGGTACATTTTCCAGTTCAACTCCTTTGATAGTCTTAACGCATGCCGATGATGGAATATTTATCAGAAGGGTTTTAGTTTTCCCCTCATTCAAATGTAGACCAACTGCATTTGATGCTGCCTCAACACTCTGTAACAGGAATTCTGCTTTGCTAATAGTGGATGCTAATAGAGCTATATCATCTGCGAAATCGAGATCATGAAGTCGGATTTCTGGATGTCGTCTGCTCCTTCTGGGCTCCAACAGAATCCCTGTTTCATTGCTGATATCTGCGAGTGCGTGGCGCATGACGTAATCCAGAACTGTGATGAAAATAAATGAGGCCAAGGTGTCACCTTGGAGCACGCCAACTGAAATATTGAATGGTTCAGTCTCTCCATCGGGTGATAAGACAATGGCTGTAGAATTGTCATAAATCACTTTAATAGCCAAAATGATGGGATCGGGAATACCATAGGCATGAAGGATGTCCAACATTCGATCTCGGTGTACGGAGTCAAAGGCTTTGGAGAAGTCAATGAACACAGCTGCCAGTGGGAGATTTCTATTTTTCATTCCTTCAATTACTCTTCTCTAGGCAAGAATCTGGGAAATGGTAGAACGTTTTTCTCTGAATCCGTTTTGATTCCATCGAAGAAGAGGGTCTACGTGTGGACGTATTCTGTTTAACAACATTCGATTGTAGACTTTTGCCCCGATGCAGGAGAGGCTAATCCCTCTGTAGTTGTTTGGCTTTGAGAGGTCTCCTTTTTTAGGGATAGGAATGATGGCACTCAGTGACCATTGTTTCGGTATCTCATGGTGAATCAGTGCTCTGTTGCAGATTTCGAGTAGTTGAGATTGAAACTGCTTGGACTTCTTTAATGGACCTCTTTATTGGTCCTCTTTAATTTGACACAGAAAACTTAATTTTGGAAAATCAGGCCAAGCTTTGTAAATGGAAACCCCAGAATGTGTGTGCATATTGCTCATTCCAATTTTTAGGAAGCAAGGGGTCCCCAGTTCAAATCCAGTTCATTTTTTACTTATAATTTTTTCAAGCTGTAACCCCGGGCGTTGGGGGAGGGGTACACAAATTTAGTTTGGATAGGGATGTGCCTCCGGGAAAATTGAAAAGCCCCCTGTCCAAATACCAGTTTTCAAGACAATGGACCATCCATATACCAAATCTCCCAAATTTTGAGTCAAATTTAATCAAAAACCACATTTTTTCTGCCCAAATTTACACTATTTTGGTAAAATTATCTTAAGTTGTGAGAAGAAATGTCAAAATTTGTGCCATTTAGCGCAAATTTTAGAAATGAACCCATCAAAATACCACATTTTGCAAAGAAAAAGAACCGATTGAAATACCAGAGAGCCTAATTTTGCTATCCAAATTTGCGGCACGTCCCCATAACCCCTTTTGTACTCAGTACCCCCCCCCCCTTCCCGGGCTGTAACACCACCAATTTACAATTCTTCCAAGTTTTGAAAATCAATCATTCTTCATCAGTTCACAGTCCATGATCCTGGAAATGCCCTGGATAAACAGTGTTTACCCTACGGAGCTTTGAAAGTTATTCCCTGACTTACGGTTGCCATTTGATTGTATTGTGTATAGCCTAAATAGACGACAAATTGGAAATCTTTTCAAAAAGTTTGATTTTGAGTGAAACATGTTGAAGTCAGTAAAATGCATGCAGACATTTCAATTACAGAATCCATGCCTCTGGTTAGGCCTTGGTTAAAGAAAACATGTTTTGCAATGTCAAGTTACAAGTCTTTTGATTACGTATTTTGATCAGAAAAAAATGAAAGATCTTAACTGAATTGTCTAATGTCTCTAATTAAAAAAAAAAACAGCTGAGGCATATTTAATATTGGATGTGAATGGGGATGCTTTTTGTAATGATCAGAAACAGATTTGTTAATTTATGTTTCAAAAAATGGGAGCATGGGCACTTTTTTACAAATGATCAAAAAGAACACACTATTATGAATTTGTCCAATCTTAATCAAATGATTTGCAACAATGTTTTCTCCATTGTTCTCAGGAACACTTGAATATTACTATAGAAAGCATTAAAACAATATCTCAAATGCTTTAAGAACACATTAACATATATGGCAATGTCTGTTCAAGATTGAACATTGCTGTTCTACAAATGTTCACTGTTCTTGAAACTTTTTGGATTATTTTATAACACACAGTGCATTCTTAGGTTTCTATGATAAGGAGTTCAAAATGTTGACTCTAGAGAACACATCAAACATGTTGTAATTGATTTGTAGTGATTTATTTCGTTAGTTCTTTAAACTTTTATTCCTAGCCATACTGGTGTGTTTTATGTTATAAGCAAAATGCAGCAAGGCACTTGTTGCTCTCTATGGAGTTTACTTGGAAATCTCAAAGTTTAGATCCAATCCAATATTCAGGAAATTATCAATATCTGTGTCAGGTTAAAGGCAGGGGTGGACTTATCCAGGGTATAAATAAGATTGGAGGAAAGGGGGAAAGTTCTAACTGTAGGGAAGATTATTTCCAGAATTATATTAGTGTTAGTGTAGGCCTAGAGTTATTTTGAAATTCCAAAATATACATGCATGTAGTCGGTGCAGAGTTTGATGTTCGTTTTTTGAATATTGTAAAGCTTACTGTAGTGCTCAAAATTCTTTCAGGCCAAACTTTTTCAAGGTTTAATGATCATTAAACTGAAGTCTTTAAATAACAACTAGCAAGTGATAATTTTACATACCAGTTTAAAAAGTCTATAAATATCTTGTTAATAGTTTATGTAAATGTTTAGCTCATCTGCATGTTATGATGTATTTATTGGGCTCTTAACATGACTAAGCAACAGTAATTATGATATATTTCCTAAAAGTTGTAGGCATTTAATACCCAAGTCAAAAACAACAGCTATCATATGGGTCTTCTTGCCTTACAACAATAACTTTATAGGTTATCAAGCTGCCATTGGCAATGTGAGATCAGGCTACTTGCCATGCAAGTTCTTATGAAAAAAATAAAGCTCATAACGAGCTTGTAACATACAAATTGATACAAGCCTGTTACGAGCGTGTTACAAGTATGTTATGTACTTGTATTTGACACAAAACGCGCTCTTAGCGAGCTTGTATTTGATTGTAAATATGCCCTCCAAACAAGCCCGCAATCATATAGCACGTAATTTCATGCTCAAATCAAGCATGTAATTATGGGCTTCGGCCACTAAATTACGACCCTGAAACAAATTGCGCTTATTACTCGTTTACAAGCTTGTATTTGAAACGAAACGCGCTTGTCACATGCTTCGTAATTACGGGCTAAAATCAAGTAATTACGACCAGACGGTTTTCGAAGTTCAAGAATTACGAACTTGTAAATGTGTGACGAAATTTTCAAAGTAGAATATTTCCAAGCAACTTCAAGTATATAAAATTTTGAAGCTCATAACGTGTTAAATTTTTGTAATTTTAGGAGCTCGTAATTTATGTATGTATTTTCCAAGCGCATAATTTTTGAGTATTTCTGAGTTTCTAAAATTTATTAGCATGTACAAGCTTATAAAATTATGATTGTAAATGAGCTTGATGCTTACAATTTAATGGCGCACATTAATTACACGCAAGTGCGCTAGACACCTGTGTGCAATTCATGTGCACCAAAAATGGCACACATGAATTGCACACAGGTGTCTAGCGAACTTAATGCACTAGATAATTTTGATACATGCGAAATGGATGAGATGCAAGAATGGCCTGAGCAAGATTTTTATTTATTTTGTAAAAACTTAAAAAAGGGTGTTGGTTTGCTTGGTCAAAACAGCTAAGTAAACCTTAATTAGCCTGAAAGTTTTTAAAGTACTTTATACTACATGTAATAGTGTCTTATATAGTACAATACAGGAAGTAATTCCCTGAAGTAAATTTGATTTGATTTCTTGAAAATATTTTCATTTTTATCATAAAAGGTAAAACAATATCCAGGTAATCAGAATGAAAAAATCTCCAAAAAAGATCTATCCAATTTCCGAAACTTGTCACTGAATATCAAGATTGTATCGTGCAGCGCAGGATATCAGAATTATCTTATAAACTTGTCTGAGCTTCTCGTTAAAATGGGCTTCATGTTGGCTCTCCAGGGGAACTTGTATTCAAAGGGGATATTATGAGGGCAATATGGAAAGAGAGTGCTTTTTCATGGAAAGGCATATACTTAAGTTAAAATGGCAAAAAATCAAGAAAAGGGTGACTGCTATTAAATTGCAAAAAGTGATAAAGCGGTAAATTTTTGAAATCACACCCTTGATTAATACATAATTTTTCTAGTGGGGAAAGGAGGATACTAAAAAACAAAAAGATTGGTGGGTATATTATTCCACAGATGTTTGAACACGGGGTGTTTGAAAATGGGGTCTTAAGAACTGAAGAAAGCTTGTCATGGGGGAAGTTAGGTGCGGAAAGGGAAATTTGAAATGATATTGTCTATGGCACATTTGCATACCTTCAGTATACATGTGTGGGTATCCCAAGATACTTTTTTGCTAAATTTGGAAAAGTTGAAAACTTTTCGAATCTAGTCGAGGTTCAATTTTTAGAAGTCATTTTCTTCAGCACACTCTGCAATTGAATACAATGGAGTGCCCCCTCCCCGGGTTGGCTCAAATCTTCTAAGGAGTCATGAGTCAGTTGGATTACATGCCCAATGTTATCAGGTGGGCCTGGATGTGATTTGAGTGTTAATTTGTAATTTAAGTTGATGTCTCATGACCCAGAAGGTATTAGGCTTTTCAAATTTCATCCAGGACAAATTAGTAAGTAATAGGCTGTTAAAGTCAGTTATATTTCAGAAACTTTGAAGGTATATGCTTCATAGAGTATAGATTTAACACAGTAAAGCAAGAGGATTTTAAATTCCAGCTCTCTTGGGGAATGTGGGAATTGTAAAGTGTTCTTGCCCTACGCCTCTTTGATTATAGGCCTATTTGTTCCACAGGCTAAGCTTTGCTTCAGCCACTGACTTGTATTGTGAACAACACTGTCAAAGCGTAACTTCCCCAGCAACTGGTTCACGCACATCCCCTGACAACAGTGTATGCTATACTTTTATGTGGTGATCATTTCATTTCGATCATGGTTCAAAACTAGAAAGCGTGAAGAATCAGTTGTTAAGGTGATAATCGGATTACACGTAATACTTCGAGACTGAATTATGATACGCTGTTTTGTGATTGGATGGATATTTTGTGGTTGCCACTGATGGAAAGTTTTTTTCAATCTGTGATTATTTGTCTCTTATGTTATTGTGGGACATTATACATCTTGTTCTTGCATTTTTTTGGACCGTTTGCATTTTCACTTCCTTCTTGTTATAATTATAACAATCGACCCCTTTTTGCCCCACAAATGAAATTTGACTTTGTACATGAGTCTATTGAGAACCGTCCTATTTTTGCTTTGTTCTCCGCCCCCCCCCCCCCCCCCCCCCCCCTTGAAACATGTCTTCCCCTGTCTCGCACCCTCATTTCAAAAAGTCTAGTTACACCACTGTTAGGGTGGGAAGTTCATCATGTGATGCATATCCATATAAGGAAATTGGATTAAATAATCTCTATGCCAAATGTTAGATTTCATTGGTGTGTTTTTCCTAATTTTTAATTAGTGAGTTGTTTAGAATTTAATTTATACAATTTGTCTTTTTTTTTAAAATCCAAGCCTGTACTTTGCAATGTACAATGAGTCTGCCCAAAAGTACAATGAATCGTCTGAACTCATTTTAACCGTCCTTAGATCAAGTTCAAGTTCAAAAGCTTTATGGATCCGGGTTTTTTTTGCTATGTCACTTTTTCAAAACCATTGAAATTAGTTTAGGATCAACCAAAATAAACATGCAAATTCATAAAGGTCCACTTATTACAAATCATGCACCTCTCCTATCTTAACTCATAAACTGTCCTTAGTTCAAGTTCAAGTTTTTAAGATTAAGAAGTTTAAAAACTTCAAAAGCTTTTTTGGATCCATTTTTTTGCTGTGTCACTTTTTCAAAATCATTTGAATTAGTTTAGGATCAACCAAAATAAATATGTTATTTCATAAAGGTGCACTTATTACAAATCATGCACCTCTCCTTTCTTGCCCCCCCCCCAAAAAAAAAAAAAAATGATTATGAGCCTAGTTTACCAATTGAAACCTGGAAGCCTTTCAAAACCAGCAAATGATACAATCTTGCACAATAAGAGAAAACATTTCCACATGTATGACAGAGTATAATACTCTTTAATAATTTAGCATGATTGTTTTATTTCAATTATTTTATCTTAACCTTAACCCCCTACCCCACTTTTCCGTTCAGAAACTATCTCCTCGGATTTACAAATAAAAAATATCGGGTTTCCACCTGGGCTCGAACCCGGTACCTCTTGCATCCACAACCCATTATCACTATATCAAGCCATCGATCAGGCGCTGCCATGGCAGCGATTTCATGATCATTACTAACTCCGGTCTATGACGTATTCGGACTTAGTCGATTTGCCCAACTTTGAAGAATGGTATTTTTTGGTGTTTGGTACGTTTAGGGTTAATAGATACGGAATTTGAAGTATAAATCTAATATCTGTTACTTTAGAAAAAAGCGTCTTTCTTAAAAAAGTATATATAGTGTCTGTATATAACTAATGTTATTTAAAATTGATAAAATTAAGGGTATATAAATGAGATGCAAGTTACACTAGAATCACATATTGCTTAATTTGTTTCATATTTAATATTTAAATATCATTTTCATATTTCCAAAACTCATTAGCCCACGTATGTATATGACCCATATAAATTCATAAGGAAAGCTGTCATAAAATATCCTCAATATAAATTCCAATTTTGATATCTTTGTAAAGCTTTAGGAAACTGAGAAGCATGTAAGAATCGATGGTGTGAATTTCAGTGATCATGTCTAAGCTTTGCGTGTGCAACATGATCAAATCACTCTGTGTGTAATGTGATTGAATGTACGCCTTAGTTGGTAGGCACTGAAGTGAATTTGTGTCTATATCAGATATCGCTATATGAAAATAATAGTTTTTTATATCGAACTATTTGACAGCTTTTATAATCTACAGGAAAAATGTGAATTTTCAAGTGCTAGGAATGTACTAAGCTTCCAATGAAGTTTCATTGCGGGTACTTTCTATAATCCTATACATATGTTAGTGGTGACACAGACAGGGTGGGAACCATTCCCCTATCAGAGGTTATTCTAGGTAATCAGAATGAAAAAATCTCCAAAAAAGATCTATCCAATTTCCGAAACTTGTCACTGAATAT
>JXSR01S009979.1:130073-150630 GCA_000969725.1 Ophiothrix spiculata
CCACTTATAGTACATTCACCTCACTTAGCATTACATTTTGTTCCAAAGACGCTTGGATCACCCATCACTTTGACATTGAACATTGTCTTCCATGTCTCAGACAACATCAATGCACAAAGAATAATAACCAGAATTTGTCATGTTTTATCCCTATTGACAAAAGTGCATATCTTTGGGCAGAGTTGTTAGATTTGAAACTGCTTTCAAATATAATCTTGTACACTATAAATGTATTTTCTATGTGCTTCTTCTTTGACAATTCAGTCTTGAAGTGATACGTGTAATCCGATTGTCACCTTAACAACGGTTCACGCTTTTTAGTTTTGAACCATGATCGAAATGATATAAAAGTATAGGATACACTGTTGTCAGGGGATGTGCGTGAACCAGTTGCTGGGGAAATTACATAATCACTACAATACTGAATACTGCTCAACATCCCATCTGGGACAAAGCAAACTGTGAAGCTATCACGGATCATCAAACCTACCAATATTAAGACACTGTCACATATTAAAGCAATACTATAAGATTTTGATCAAAAATGATTTATAGTAAAAACAGCAAAAAAATGAACTTGACGAATGTGTCTATATAGCTAAAAGCGTTTTCAAGTGTATTTTGTCCAAAAATTATTTTGACACCAAAAAAATAGATAAAACGAACATGTATGCTTTCCTATACTAATACATGTGGAATTTAATTCGAATTTATTTCAACAAATGGGCATAACTGAAAAAGTAAGCATATTTAAGCCAAGTCATTATTATCTACCCAAAACAAACCCAATAGGCTAAAAAAAAAATCAAAAGTCATGGGTGACAGAGGGCGCTTCATTTTTAACACTTTATAGTATTGCTTTAACATGTAGAGCCAAACGTACGCCTAACATACTTAATCCCACTATTGTTTTATTTTAGACATGATTGTTGTTCATCATGTGTTCATTATAAATACCTTCAATACGTTATCCATACGACTATGTCCATTATGTATATGTGATGGCTCACCCCGCAAGGGGGGGACGTCGAATATGATATCAATTTTGATTTTATCATTTCATCTGTTACAACATTTTCTAAGCTTTAAAATGACACCTTGCTTGTTGAAATTGATCAAGGCGATTAAATTTTACAACAGAAAATATGCTGAAAATTCGTATTATTTTCTTTATTTTTTGCTGCCTATTTTCATCAGTTTCTCGAAAAGTGTTCTGTTGCAAAGTCCCCCTTTTCGAGGTGAGTCATCACATATGTTTGATTTGTTCTTCATACGGTGGTGTCAGTTTGGCACATATTCAGTATGTGAACGTATCTGTTGAGCTGGATCATTTGTAGATAAAATGTTGACATTTTTCTGATGCACCTTTAAAAGCAGATTTTTTGTGTAAAGTTTACAAAACATGACTGATTTTGCCAAGATGAATGACACAATTCGTGAATTTGCAACTACAAATCATCCTGAGACGTTAGAGTGGTCATGATGTAATTTCGTTTCCGAATGCTCCGTTCGATGGCTCTCGGTCAATTTCATCCACTGCATCGTAATTGTGTTGTAATCGTCCCATGAGGAAACGGGTATAAAAGGAAAACATGGTAAACAAGTTGAATAGAGATACAAGTTTTTGATCAAGAGAAATGGCATTATTCTTTATCTTCAGCCCATGTCATCCATTACGCCAAAAAATATATGATTATTTTGCCCTCTAGTGGAAGAATTACATATTAAAGGCCTTTTTAAAACTCCAATTCCTATTCAATGAATATTAAATATAAATGCTGTGATACTGTGATCATCAAAATCGAGATAGAAAAAATAATTTTACGAAAAAGAATATTTTACTTGTTTATTATGATGCAGGTTACAGTAACATTTTAACAAAGCAAGATTATTAAGAATAAGTGAGTTTTGTTTAAAAACAATATGAGGTGACACCTGTGCAAATTGTATTCAGACTCCCAATGCTAGGTAATTAACAATTAGGAAAACTTTACTACTGATTCACATTATTTAAGACTATGGTCACAATAGATCGTACGAACAGTTACGAACAGTGTTTAGTACGTCTAGTAGGACCATGGGAAGTGAGCTACGCCCTTGCTGCTTGCTTAGCTCGCTGCCCGTGGCCCTTTTAGACGGACTAAACACCGCTCGTAACTGTTTGTACGATCTATTGTGACCGTAGTCTTACTTACATTTATAATAAATGTGACCATTCATCTCAAACCAGCCGTAAATGTAACCTGTTGTTCCTTGAAAAAATATGTATTTTTTTGTACTTCGGATCATATATTCCTCAAATGAAATTTTGCAGGTGCTTTGAAGGCAACAATAAAGATTGTAAATCTGCAAGAAACTGATTTGCAGAATCACAACCTTTGCATGTATTTCACTTAAAAGTGCAAAAAAGTTTTCTGCATTTATGGCTGGGTCAAGATGAACACAAATATGTGATGGTTCGCCCCGAAAGGGTAGCTCTGAGGAACTTGATTTTAATTATAAAATACATATTATAGTTTGAGAAATACCAGTTTTAGGCCCATAAATACTAGGTTAATACATTGAATGACATTTTAATAAATTTAAAAAGATATTGATCCTTTAGTAAATTTAAAATGATAACAGTTGGTCCTCAGACAATTCTTTAAAGCAGCTGTTCTATGCAGAGTTCTATCCTCCCCGAGAACTACCCTCCCCGAGTAAAAAATTTGATACAAAATCCTAGGGTAGATTTCAGTACAGTATTTAGAAGAGCCATATAGTTATCAGTGCTGAGTAATGGTATAGAAATGGTAGTATTATAAAAGCATTTTCAGCTCTGAGCCAGAGCTACGAAAGGGGGGCTTTTAAAATGTTATCAATTTTGATTTTTTTCATTTCATCTGTTTGACACCTTACTTGTTGAAATTGATCAAGGCGATCAAATTTTACAACAGAAAATCTGCTGGAAATTTGTATTATTTTCTTTATTTTTTGCTGCCTCTTTTCACATGAATCTTGAAAAGTGTTCTGTCTCAAAGTCCCCCTTTTCGGGGTGAGTCATCACATATAGGAGACTTGGTAATAAATACCAGTACAGAGTAATTGGCTTTTGAATCATTTAAACACAATACAATTAATACATTTGAAAACATTTGGAGCTCTATAGATATTTTTCTGAGCAAAACACTTTTGAACTCAGCATATAGCGACAAATAAAGTTATCAAAGTACTGTTCTTTTTCTGAATTTAACTCACGACAAATATGCTTATACAGACAGTTCTGTTAGTTTAGATATGTCCGCATGAGTTATTTTCTGTACCTCAAAGGTAAAAAAATATTGCAAGGTTGTCAAAGCCTTCTAATTGCATTTCATAATGACCTGGTACATATTGTTAGTTTTTCTCTCTAACCCAAGGGGAGAAAATATTGTAATCTTTGTAAATCTGTGTAATGCAAATAATAATGTCCCAATGGAAATACAGTGATGAAAACAAATCCAAATGCATTAAGGCAAAGGCTGATAATCATGATAATAGGCTCCTGTACAGCTGGCATTAGGTAGAACTTGAATTAGTCCAATTTTAGGTCTCTGATCAGGGGCCTATTTCACTAACGTTATTTTTTGCGATGATTGCAGACGCTCTCGCAAATTAGAATCCATCGCAAATATCATTTGCGATGATTTTCCCATTTCATTAACATCTTTTCACTTTTATCTCCATTTGCGATGATCTTGTCCAAATATGGGGCGAAATAACATCACGCTATATCAATATTTTGCGATGACTTCCATTTGCGATGTTTTCTTTGCGGATGCTCATAAGCATTCGCAAGATATTGCTCGCAAACAAAACAATAGCAAATGGTTTGCAAATGGTTTACGATGATTGTTTTCATCGCAAATCTAAGTGAAATCGGTTTCGGGAAATCCATCGCAAATTTGCAATGATCTCTCGCTTTTGCGATGAAGTTTGGCATTTGCGATGGATTAAGACGTTAGTGAAATAGGCCCCTGATCCTAATTGGGAAGGGGGAGGGGACACTCAGGCCCGTAGCCAGGAATTTTTCAAGGGTGGTGTGGATTTTTAAAAAGTGGACCTTTTGGAGGAAAAAAATTGTTTTGGTCGACCCTAAACTAATTTTAGTGGTTTTGACAAAGTGTTCCTTTAGGTGTTCTTTTGGTGGACATTTAGGGATTTTTTGTGAACCCTTTTTGTACATTGTCAAATTTGGGGGAGGGGTGCGACGCCCCCACCACCCCTGGCTACGGGCTAGGGGATACTCATATTTATATGAAGTTTAATCAATCAATCAATGATACACAGTACTTGCATGATGCATACCCCATGAAAGAGTCTATTCGTACAGGGGACCAACAGCTTTACGTGACTTCCGAACCACGGAGCAAGAAGAGTAAAGTTTCTTGCCCAAGGAAACAAGGAGGTAGAAACAGCCCGGCCCGGAGCTCGAACCCACAACCTCTGTATTACGAGACCAAGTTGATTTACTGTATACTCTTGTATTCCTACTCTTGTATTGCTTTGCAACTCTCCACTCTCATAGTGTAATCTTTGTAAATCTGGATTATACAAATAATAACATCCCAATGGAAATGTGATAGATAGAAGAAAACAAATCAAAATGCATTAATGCAAAGGCTTCATGATGGGTGCTCGGGCAAAATGAGAGGAAAGTCGCAAATTTCAAAATTGAGTTTATTACATATATTTTTAATTCTCTATAATCTCAGCTTTTGAATGATATATAATATGTCACACTTTCTTTGTCCATTCGTCATTAAGAGATTGAAATCCAAAGTAGTCCACTGGATATATCGCAATAAAAATTAGTGGTGAATCGATTTCAAAGATACTGATTACTACAGTGTGTAATAGCAACATACAATCAATTTACCGTGAATAAGTGCACTTCCTGGCAAAGTTGACCTTCAAAACTTGAGGTATAGGTAAACACCTATGCATGAAAGCGTTTTATGTCAAAAAAAAGAAATTTGACTTTTTCTCCCTATTTTTACTTTAGATGCAATTTATTCAAAATGTAGATTTGCGACTTTCCTCTCATTTTGCCAGAGCAACCCACATATGATGGACTCTTGTTCTGGTTATATGAAGGAAGAACTTTAACTAATGCAATGAAGGTGTAGGTCATTTTGATCGGATTCAAACCAGAGGGGCTGGTCCCAGGGGGGGGGGGGCACTGAACTAGGAAGGTGGTACAGGTATGTGCGGCCCTCAAGACCCCCATTCCGCGCCTTGCCTGCCGCTCCTAGACCCCCATTTCAAACACAATCTGCTGTAGTTCGCAAGCCCTATTTTTTTTAAATTTTCAGTTCCCTAGCCTTATTTTTTGAAATTTAGTTCGCAAGACCCCATTTCAAGGAAATTTGAGGAAATTTTGACTTCCAGGGCCAAAATTTAGCCAAAAAACTCATTTTTGGGTCACTTCAGTTCTCTAGACCCCCTTTTCGTAGACGATCTACTAGGGACATCGGGGCCGCAGCACACTCCTACCAAAACCAAAGTTGGGTGCCCCCCCCCCCCCCCCCCCGGGGGGGGGGGGGGGGCTGGGAGGGGGGGCACTTATATATGAAGGTGATGTATTTGCTTCTATTGGCTTTCAAAACGTAGGTTACTAAGGGATTATTTGGTGTAGAGGATGATAAAATAGAGTTATTTGGTATTGAAAGTGTGAAATTCAGGTCACTTGGTGGCTTATTTGAAATAAAATATAATATCAACATAATTGTTGATCTTCAAAGTGTAATCAATGGACGGAAATCAATCACCATATTATTATGAAAAAAGAGGTTCATTCATTTATTCTCTTAAAATGGCACAAATGCAATCCGTTTTTCTAAACAGTCTTGCAAATGAGATTCATTATCACACAAAATTAACGCTTCAAGTGTTAGCAAAAAATGACAATTCTACCCATATAGTACACGATTTTCCAGTATAATAATAATAATAATAATTACGGCGCTATAAATTCCAAAAATGATCATTGCACTTTTTTTTTTTATCTGAGAAGTTGATAAAAGTATTATTTCGGCTGATTTATGAAGAATGTAACATATTACTATAAACAGGAATATTTTCCCGAGCAGAATTTTTCGCGAAACTATAGACAATCACGACCTTTTCGCGTGTGTTAAATTAGCGTTTTAAAGCTTCATTACATAGACCTACACATAAAATGAATGTTTTCGCGGGGTGTTATATTTGCGGTTAGATGCTGATTCGCAAAATTCGCGAAAATTAAACCCTCGCGAAAATAACCCCATTTACAGTATCCGAATTTGTAGTATATTTCCATGCAAGTTCCATTTATCCCATCAAATATTTTTTTTTTCAGTTTTACAGATATTCATGGCCTGAAATAAGGTGTGCCATTTTTAGCAATATGTTATTTAGTTCAACTAAATTGATTAATATTTTTGAAAGTTTCAAGTAGATGTCTTTTACCATGTAAAGAAAATGATGATTTGGTGCTTTTATCAAGGTCAAAATCAGTTTTTAATCCGTGCACAATTTTTTTTGATACACGTGGTATTTTACAGAAACTTAAAACTTGCTTTTTTAGAGGTGTCTAAAAGTTAGAATTAAGCATACAAAATCTATCAAAAGTAATCACTGAGTACCAACATCCATCTCCTTCTTGGCATATCTGAAATCTGCAGCCCCAATCTTTTCATGCTGATGAAAAAATTGATCTTTTTCAAGTGTTGAAATAATTGTCTTCATTGAATTGCTACATGTTGGAGAAAAGATTTAAAGGTTAATACATGTCAGTTAAGATTAGTTCTTACTTCCGATTTCAAGGTAAAAAATCTACTCTCAGAAACCTCTAACTGGAAGTTTATATAAATGAAAATGAAAGCAGTCATTCACTAAAACTTTTCAAATACCAATGAACCAAGTTTAACTAACATATAGCTTATCTCCTACCAAACTTATTGAATGCCCCTTACATTTAAATACAAGTGAAGACCAATTTAATGTAGATTTACAGTTTAGTCATAAAGATACCATTCATACAGTAAGAACATAATTTGTACTTCAATGCCTCGATCTATATATTTCGAGACATGGAAAAATTTGCATTTTACATGTATTCTATTTAATGTATGTAAAAGAAGATCCGATGTGAAGTTAGATATTTCCACCTTTGTCTGTGAATCTCAGTTATCCATGAAGCATGAAGACCCTTTTAATAAATAGCACTTCACCTTTTCAAAGACAAGCTCTATTTGTGTCAGCATGTTCTAAATTTTCCTCAAAGGACCAATTTCAAAAGTCATATCTTTTCCAAAAAATCAATTTTTCAATTCAGTTGACAAGCTCTGACAAATTTAGTCATCAAATTTCAATTTTGATATTCCCCATAGCAAATACAAGATTGATGCTCAGAGAATGGCCTACTTTTAACATGTCTGACTCAGACTTACCAATACGTTGTATGATCATTGTTTCAATTATGTAAATAACTTAATAATAAGACAAAATTATGTGAAATACCTGATGAAAACAATTTTTTTTAAATTTTTTATCATCATTCATGTTAATTGTGAAATTCAATCTGTATGACATTTCCAGCTGGCATAACAGTGTACTCTCTAAATGTAAGAGTGAAAAAACGATTCACTCGAAAAGGAGTGTAAACCACTCAAAAATAAAGAGAGAAATGACTGAACTTTAATTCCAAATGAGTGAAAAACCGCCACTCGAAAATGAATTGTCCTCCATTTAACTCTTAAAAGAGTGGACATTCATTCACTGAGTGTTAACATCACTCCTTTTTGAGTGAATATTTAGTAGTAAAATAGTGAAATATTCACTCAAAAAAGAGTTATGTTCACTCTCAGTGAGTGAATGTCCACTCTTTAAAGAGATAAATGGAGGAGAGTACATTTTCGAGTGGCGTTCACTCTCATTTTTCACTCTTTTTGGAGTGAAAGTTCAGTTATTTCTCTCTTTTTCAATACACTCGTTTTTTTCACTCTTTTTACATTTAGAGAGTAGGAAGACTTTCAAGTGGACATTTATTCATTTTTTGACCAAAATGTTGTATTTTAGGTTACAAAAAATAACCAGTAAAAGAAGTTTATGACCCAACTGTCTAAATTCATTCACTTTGGTTGAAATGTCAATTTTTTTTGACTGAAAAAGGGGGTAATTTAAGGTTTTGGTAACGGTCATGCGCGTCCCACTCTGCCAGGGAGTGGACCGGCCCCGGGGGGGGGGGGGGAGGATTGAACCCCATGTCCAAAATACCCCACTCTCACATATTTGACTGACCCTAATGGTACATTTATCTGTCTACACATACAAGAGATCAGCCTATACTGTAATCAATCTATCATATATCTGTGGGGATAGAATTTTCATATCCAACATCCAACATTACCACACTCTCCCCTATTTGAGCTCACGGTGCATCAAGCAGATAAATGAGTTCAATGCACCAGGGCTCAAATAGGGGAGAGTGGGGAAATATCGGACAATGGGTCTCCCTTTTACAAGAGATCACTTCCTATATCATATCCACCACCTCTCTGTAAGGGCGAAATCATACTCGGCCTCCAAACAATTTTTTTCCTACCAAACATTTGGTTGTGACGTCACCAAATATTTGCCATCGAACTTAAAGTATGAACGGGTAGCAAATATTTGGTCCAATGTATATGGCAATTCAATAGCATGTGCAATCTAGCGCGAAATTTTATTTGGGCTCAACTAGGTGTTGAAGTTATTTTGTTTGGAGTCACTCGTCATTTTGACGTCACGACCAAATGTTTGGTAGCGAAAATTTTGTTTGGATGCCGAGTATGTTATCGGCCTTAGAGTAGCAATTCCAACTTCCTTATCCTTGGATACAATTGCCAATTGTCCAATATAACCTCACTCTCCTCTATTTGAGCCCATGGTTCATTGAGCATATTTAAGATCATATATTAGATCACTTCTTATCCATCACCTCTTTGTATTATAGAAATTCTAACTTAACAATATGTGTGGATACAATTACCCATTGTCCGATATTACCCCACTCTTCTCTATTTGAGCCCATGGTGCATTGAACTCATTTATCTGTCTTCATGTACACGAGATACAAGAGATCACTTCCTATATTGTAATCAATCTATCAGCTCTCTGTAGGAGTAGAAATTCCAATATTGCAAATGAACTTGATGTCATATATTGTGTAACGCAAATTAACGGATTTCTTTCACGCCACTGTTATGTTATTCCAGAACATCTATATATCAATTTATTTGAAGGTGTGCCATTAGGAAGTTCAATTTTGCAGTTTTGTTGAAAATGCTAAGGCTTTAGCAACAACATTTCGAGCAACTTATTACCAGGTACAACATTTCTAGAGACATGTACATCATTTGAAATTAGTACATTAGAGAAAAAATCATGAGGATCAAAGAAAGAGAAAGTTTTCAGCATCATAGCTATCTACTTGAAAGCAAGGAAAAGGCTATCAGTGTATTAATTGTCACATATGATGTAGTGGAACATCTCTACTTTGTCAAGTATAATTTGAGCTCAATTCATGCAATTTGTTTAAGACTACTCTCTTTGTACTGAATTCAAGGGTAACGGATTAGCTTATCCAGGTATGTTTACATGGAGGCCTTAATGTAAACGGTAAATTTACCTTGCAGTACCACATTTCTTGCTACAACTTCAGTTGAAAATATTTCCAGCTTCAAATTTGAGATATCACTGCATCAAAAATTAATAGAATTACATATATAAACTAGAATGTGCATGTACCTGTTTTCGTATTTCACTAGATCTCACACATATTCCAATTTTTGTTGCCACAACCAGCAGTCTCATTGTTTTGCACTCTTTTCTTATATAGAAAAAATAAGACCAACATCATTAAATTGTTTGTCTCAAAGCTGCCGCGCATTTATATGTAAAAATGTGCTTGTTTACCAAATTTTCTCTTGTATTAAATTTATTCCTTTCTTTTGGAAACAATTGCTTCAAAATCTTGACACTTGAATAAAAACAAGTTTAAAAATAAGTTCAAATATCCTTTGTAGCTTATAATTTTTATTTGTCTGCAATATTTCATTCACTAATATGGTTTTACCATGGTTTAAATAAAAATTAAAAGGAATTAATAAAAAATGGAGGTAGAAAAATTAAAAACTGCATTCACATTTAGTTTTTCACTCAGTGGTGAGCTTTAGTTATGTTGGCCTAAACTAAAATATCAGTATGAAGAGTTCAATATTTGTTTATCTTGCTGTTTTTGTTCTAAGCATGCTAAGTTGATGTGTGGCAACTTTTTGAACCTCACTAAATGATTGTAATCTGTTGTGATTAAAAAAAGTATGGATAAATGATATGTTATCTTATACCGAATGAGTCAATAAAAAGTGCAATAGTTGAAATGGGGGCCATATTTAAAGAACAAGATAAATACTAAACAAATAACTTTTGTTTCTAAGTATCACAAATTTACCTTTAGAATGTTGAAAGAATTAAATGGACTAACCTTCAGAATCAAAACTGGAGAACGGGTTGGCATAACATTTCATCCCTCTCCTTAACAAAATGTTAAGTTGGTTAAAGAAAATGCAATTTTTTAATTATTCTACAAATTCAGTGGAAACTATACTGGTAGGTTATATTAGGCCAAGTAAAAAATAAAACATGTTTCTCGTCCGGATTTTTGAAAAAAAGGAGGAAGAGGTACTTTTTTTTTTTTTTTTATTTCAATGCCAATGCAAAATCGCCCATTAATGACCCATTCTCACCCAACGTATCGATACCAGATGTTTCATTGAAAGAGGAGGAGGCCCTTTTTATTTTTGAGTTTTGGACATACTGGAGGATTGATTAAAACAAAATATGCTTTAAAATGCTTATTGAACAGAAGCAAATCTATTGCACAGACTTAAACTTTTCAAACACTTTTTACAAATAAGTTATGCATGAAATACAAAAAATTGCTTATCAAAATCCTTAAAAAACGATGCGGGAGGGGACGAGAAACATGTTTATTTTTTTACTCGGCCTTACTTTAAACATTATATAAATATATGTTTGATCGATTCATGTAAAACATGTGTAGTGAGAAAAGTAGGAGGAAGAAACTAGGCCAGGTCCTTTAAGCTGCAAAAATAAAAAATGTGAATTTACGTTATTTGTGCATTGTGCACAATAATGTTCTTATGTATATGCCATGCAGCCAATACAGTCATGTAACAATTTTCATGTAGCATTATATACCATTCCTACTTTTAACCCATGCATTCCAAGACACATCAGCAGGAAATTAACATGGATTATTTTCATCTTGCAAAACTGGTAGTAGGGATGGGGAATGGTCGCTGCAACATTAAGGAATTCTAATATCCTGCGCCGGCAAACTCAGCTGAGTCAATATTGGAATTATAGAATACTGTGAAGATGGATTTGCACTAGGCGACAATTCCTACAATCATCCCATCATATTTCTGCACATTTCATCCATGATGATCATAGAATTAATCATGATGAAACGATTTATAAATGGAATTGTCATGATCTTCAATTACAGTGGCGTCTGCCATGATCTCTCAATTCCTCCAAGTTCTTTTTACATCAAAATTTATTATTGTCATTTTGGTTCATAATATGTGACACTTTATGTAATAAAATTTCAGGGAATGTTTAAGACTAAAAGCAGATTTTGGTTAAATTACTTTTGTTTATCCTTTATAAAATTTCTGAATATTTAAGAAGACTAACTTAAACAAAGGATTGAAACCAATTTGAACATAATGTTAAATTTATGCCAATGCTTCTTTGTGATGGTGTATACTCTCATTCAACTGGGTTGATATAAGTTCGAAAATAGATTTAAATCTAGACAACCAGAAATTTACTTACTCGGAGCAACCGACGTTGCAGATGAAACCATCATCCTTCAGCTGGGTTGTGATGTTGTCTTGAACCTTTTCTTCTTCTTCTTTGTAATACTATTCAAGAACCCATATGCGTCAAAACGCACGAACGAACAAACAAACAAACTTTTGAGTTGTGAAAAAGCTAGATTCTTTCTGAGTGGTAATGACAGTGAGTATGATACTTTCAATACGCTCTTGAACATATCAATGTCACACTTGATGTATATAATCATCTTATATTTGGCTATCCAGCCAGTATGAGCCATAAAAGCCAGAAACTTCATTTTGCGCTACAGGTGAAAATACATGTCAAGGTCGTAATTTGCCAAAATTGTTTTTTTGACAGGTTCACAAACCTTGTGCTTACTACAAAATACAAGCAAAGTTTCATTTCAAGAAAATTATAGGAAATGTGAAATAAATCTGCATATTTTTAAGTCAATCAACAGAAAATATAGGGCTTACTGATCTTTGAACACATATATCCATGTTATACGTTTTACTCCCTGACGACCTTTGACGAACCATAACTTGACTTCTGGAAATCGTGTGAAGTTCATTAATGAGTCATTTTAATCCTTAAAGCATGGTCTTTGCAAATAATTTAAAAAAAAATGAAAATGATAGAGGTGGCATTTACGGCTGGTTTGGGATGGACGGTCACATATGACAAGTCTTGCATCCTACAGAATCGGATTTCATATTCATGAAAGAAAGTGCAATGACCTGGAATTTATGTTGAAAAATTATCATGGATTGATAAAGCTTACAAGAAATGGTAGAACTGTTCTTGTAACATTTGGCATTTATCTTGCGCTGGAAATTGATGTCTTGTTACCTTGATCTCAGAGTCATAGGTACTAATTAGTCCTGAGGTTGTGGGTTCAAGCCTCGGGCCAGGCGGTTTATGTCTCCTTGTTTCCTTGGGCAAGAAACTTTACTCTAATTGCTCCGTGGTTCGGATAGTCACGTTAAGCCGTTGGTCAC
Source organism: Ophiothrix spiculata (assembly GCA_000969725.1). NCBI lineage: Eukaryota > Metazoa > Echinodermata > Ophiuroidea > Amphilepidida > Ophiotrichidae > Ophiothrix > Ophiothrix spiculata. The sequence goes on from JXSR01S009979.1 coordinate 142,982, forward strand.
CTGTGCGAATGCTCCTCCTTGGGGCGCTGCATACAGTGTATACCTGGTGAGTCTATAACTGAATTTACAAGGTGGTACCGCTGTAAAAAGGTTATTGTCTATTAAACATAATTCTTTCAAAGTTCTTTTCTGTGAATCCTATATGATTTTTTTTTAAAGATTTTGCTACCGAAGATATCCTGATAAACTTTAACATCTATTCATTGTTTGTTAACCATAACTGGATCACTGTAGAAGAAGGACAAAATTTTATAACACCTCAACATGCTTAAAGACGAAAAAAGTACATGTATGCGGCAGCAATGAGTAAAACACATACTTTATATATTTAGATTTTGGTTAGGCAAAAACAAAAAACAAGTTTGTTTCCCGTGTGTCGCGCGCATTTTCGTTTTGGCGTCATATATTTGTGCATTTTTGCGCATAAAAAGCACGGGGAAAATTGCAAAATTTTTACTAAAGAAGTGTTTTCTTTTCAACAAAAACTTGAAACTGGACAGGTTTCTGACTGAAAAAATCATCACCCATGCAGATATTCAATCAAAATTTGGCTTAGCACCTCTTGAAACAATACAAAAAAATGAAAACAAAATAAAATAAAAACCACATTACGCATTTTTTTTTACCACCTACAGGATACAAACTTGGTTTTTTTTGCCTTACATGTATTTTTTTGGTTTGTTTTTGAAGGAATGATTCAAAAGATTTAAGTGGACTATATGAAACTTAGAAATTGAACTTAGCATTACTAAATGTACCTGAACACAACTTTGAGTTGTCTTATCTATGTATGAGATATTCTGTGTGGTGATAGTAACAGTGAGTATGCTCTTGAAGCTTATCAGTGTCACACTTAAGGAAGATAATCCTCATCTTATATGGCAAGTCTCGCATCTTACAAAATCAGATTTCATATTCATGAACATTGGTGCAATAACCTGGAATTGATGGTGATAAATTGTAGAGAGAGGGATACAAATGTTATAAAATCTCAACATGCTCAAAGAAGAAATGAGTTCAATCATCTTTTTAAATTTTAGGTAAATTAATTGGCCCGCAGCAATGGGTAATATATATACTTATTTGAGATATTTTGATTTTGGTTATGTTTGTTATTTTGTCGAAGTAAAAATTCAAAAGATTTTAGTGGACATCTTAAACTAAAGATTTGAATTTAGCATTGCTAAATGTACCTGAACACTTTTTGAGTTACTTAAACTTAAAGCTGTCTTATTATGAGATATTTTGCATGGTGAGAGTAACTATGAGAATGCTCTTGGAGCTTATCGCAGTCACACTTAAAGAAGATAATCCTCATTCTATATGATGAGACTTGCATATCCTACAAAATTAGTTTAAATTTGTACACCGCTAACTCTAGTTGGCTGCCAACTCTTTGTATATTGTCAGAATTGATTGTTTTATCATTTCATTAACCAGTAATAATCCGTTGTTTGTTGAGAATTTTGTTTGAATCAATTCATCTTTTCTACTGTTTAATTTGATTTTGTTATTTTGTTCGTCTAAAATAAAGATCTAAAGATCTAAAATTGTGGACTAACTTAAAGAATTTGAAGTTGAATTTTGAACTTAGTGTCCCTAACTAACACTTGAAGTGTAGATTATAAGAAAAAGATTATGTTCCTGTGTGTGAAAATTTTTGGAAGTATGGTAATGGCAATGAGCATGATACTTTCAATATGCTCTTGAAGCTTATCAGTGTCACACTTAAGGAAGATAATCCTCATCTTATATGGCAAGTCTTGCAATATACAGAATCGGTTTTCTTATTCATGAAGGTTGGTGCAATAACCTCAACATGACAGTGGGGAAATAAATGCTGATTGATTAAGCTTACAAGTTCTAATCTAGTGAATTGTTCTTGCAACATTAAGTAATTGTATCATCTTGTTCTGGCTTAACGTGACTATTCGAACCACAGAGCAATTAGAGTAAAGTTTTTTGCCCAATGAAACAAGGAGATGTAAACCGCCTGGCATGGGGCTCGAACCTACAACCTCTGTATTGGGAGACCCGTGCTCTAACCGCTCGACCACGCTCCCAGTCAGTGACCAAACATTTGGCCGTGACGTCACAAAATATTTGCGATCGAATTTAAAGTATAAACTGGTAACAAACAATTGAGGCAATGTATACGGCAATTCAACATATGCGCAATTTAGCGAGAAATTTTATTTGGTCTCAACTTGGTGTTAAAGTTATTTTATTTGAAGTCAATTGTCATTTTGACATCACAACCAAATATTTGGTAGCTAAAATTGTGTTTAAGGCCGACTTTGTTTTGGCCCTTATAGATGGATCTGCAAAACAATAACAAGCCTATAAGGAAAGAGAAATGATTGGAGAGCTTTCTGCATTTACTTATTTTTTCATTAACTCTCACATTCCGGCAAGCCGGTTTTTTTCCGATTGGCCAGAATTTCTACTTTGATGCATTTTTTTATCAAATTGCTCAAAAAACCAAAAACAAACTACAAGCCCAAATTGGTCAAAATTTTTCCAGCAAGCAGTTGAAACAAAGAGCCATGTAGCACTACCAATTTTATTAGCAAAGAGAACAACCATGGTGCTAAACAATTATCATATGCTATCATAAAGTGCGGTGCCTGTGAGCTGCTCAGAGTGGCTTTCTGTCGAAATAGGACGGACGGTGAAAATTTTATTCCAGAGTGAAAGAGAAATATTGCCTCATCTGATGAGTTTAGCTTACTGATAAAGAAACCAGACTTTATTTGAACTTGATATCAAATAAAGATTAATAAACTTAATACGGATGACAAACTATGGTCAAGGATGGTAATTCTCTCATCTTTCTTATCTATAAAACCAATAATACTCCAGCAAATCACGCCAGTGTAATGAAGATGATTAAGAGATGCTGACCTATACAATGTAATTATCACATATATCATCTTGATTGGAATTTGCTGTAAGATGCTCGAGGGGGGGGGGGTACTCACATATATAAGGTCTACGGGGATATGCCGCTGGAATGGGTCGCTTTTTCACAAAAAATCCCTAAACATGGGTCCCATTTTTTAGCACCAAAATCCCTAAACATGGGTCACATCTTCAAGAAAATACACTGAAATGGTACAAAAAAGTGAAAATTGCGAGCCCAGAAAATTTTGAAAAATCAGCCCATTTTTGGAGCACTTTTACTCAAAAATTACCCTTAAAGATGGGTATGGGTTCAATGGTCCAAGCCGCACACCACCCGTTCAGACCAAAGTGGAGAACTCCCCCTACCCCCGGGTAAGATGACTGCAAGTTAATTTGCATCGTCTTAAAGATGAGGGTGATGATAAGATGGTGAGAACTTCAAGGAATGAAAAAAGACTGATCAATGACAGTATTATACAACATCATGCATGTAACTGAACTTGTTATGTATATAAGTCACTTTTTGACAAAAAAGAGCTGATTTTGGCCAAATATTGTTGTTTTTTGAAAGTTAAGCAAATACTCACAAGGTTATTGTAAAATTTCCTGACTCGCAGCCCCGGCTCGCAGCATTATAAAATTGCCTAACTCGCATGTAAATTTGCCTCAAAAGTATTTGGATGGATGGGTTATATACTACTTCTTCGTACATACAAATCATGAAAATAATAAAAAAAATAAGCTAAAAATACTAGTTCTGTTTGTACAATCATTATTTTTTAAATTTCTAATACTTGAAATACTAATCCGACTTCAGTTTGATTTTGAAAATTTACTCTCGCCAATTCCAGGGTTAGAGCGAGACAACACAAGCCAAGTAAAGGGTATCTAGAAACTTCTGAAAAGAAATCTTTGAGAAATTATACCTGTATTTCTCACTAGCTTTTTTAGAATTGATGAGCTTTAAGACAAACAATAATTTAGTTTGACCTTAACATCTGTCACAGTTACAAGAATTGATACCAAACATGTCAAATCATAGAATTAGGGTCTATGGTCAAATCAAATCTGTATTGAAAAAGTCAAAGATAATTTGTAGAAAGAGAGTGACCCGAAACACGAAACAATGCAATTATTTCATACAATACATCATCCTCATTGGAAGTTGGCTATAAGCTGCAAGTTCATTGGCATTTAGAATTATTGAGTTTCATCATCTACATCCTCTTAAGGATGAAGGTATTAGGAGGAATATAATGTAAAGGAAGGGGCAAACTAACTAACAGCCAGCATGTGAAAATTGAAGGTGAATTTTTATCTCACACAATCATAGCAAGTTGACATGCATATTTAACTTACTGCGAGCATAATTTTGATGTAATCTTACTAGTGACATCAAGTTTGAACCAATTTGATGCTTTTGTAGGTAAGTGTCTTCATTAGTTTTAAAAAAAAAAGTACAGGACTCTGATTAAATAGGTAGCCATGAAATCGAGTCTGCTACAGCTAACAAGTTATGTTCTTGAGCAAGACATTTAATCTCCATTGCCTCATTGAACCGAAAGTTATAATATTTAGAAGCTCAAGCTGACATTAGAGCATGTAGCATTCCTGACAGAAATGTTACAATTACCAGCAACGCTTGGAACCAACTGAGAAAAGGTGCCCTATAAATGCGCTGCATAATTATTGTTAACTTACATTTGATGTGCAGTGATGCACCGATGCACAAATAGGGTAAGGATGGTGGGAGAGGCACCGTAATTTGCCTCCTCCTCCCTCACCAGTCCACCCTCTCCTGTGTAGAAAAAATCTGGTCCAAAACCTGGGAAAAATCAGCAAAGCATGCTAGGGAAAATGAGGAAAACAGTACAATATGGATAAATAGGAAGAAAATAGGGAAATCAAGTAAAAAGTAAAAAAATTTGCCATATGTAATCTGCTCCCACAAAACCCGGACAAAGTCGGTTAAAATCATTTATATGATTTGTCCATATATTGAAAATGCTGACTTTGCAAGCTTTAAAATGATATATCATTTGTTGAAATTGATCACTGTTTTCTCCATGAAAACTTGTTTTCTTCTGATTTTGGGCAAGTGTATTGAGCTGCAACTCCAAAAGTGTTCCGGCAACTTTGTCTGGGTTCTGTGGGAGCAGGTCACATATGATCAGTCAGATCTTGATGTGGTGACAGTGAACAAGTTACATTTTATAAATTTAAAATATGCAAAGATGTACAAACTATTTGTAGTATTTTACCATGAATATAACATATGATAACCTTATAATAGGTCAAGAATGGGAAGTAATTCATCAATTACAGTTAAGAATTCAAACATGTCATATCATGCATGTATATAAAAATCAAAGATAATTGAGAGAGAGTGACCTGAAACAACATAATTATCGCATACAATATATCATACTGATTCGTAATTGGCTACAAGCTAAGAGTTCATTGGAACAGGAAACTTATTTAGTTTCATCTAAATACTCCTTTAAAGCAACATGTTATATCAACAAAATTATGCAGTTTGACATAGTTACTAGCATCTTATCAGAAGAGTATATTAGATGTGGCCCAAGTATAATTCTGTTTTAAAAAGACCAATTTCACATTTTTGTACGTATGTATGTATTTTGTACAGCACCGTGATCTTTGTAGGGCGCTTTATAAATGTTTGTTATTATTATTATTATTTTTTTTGGTTTTTGAGCCTGTCCTTGCCACGTCTTGTTATTCTGCAATTTCTGTCGATCGTCATGTGTATTGCCCTCTTGGCTTTCCAGGTTACTCCTCCATAAACTGTGTTTGTTATTATATGCTTTGATGGGGCTCCGCTTGCCAGTCCGACGACTCGCTAGGTGAAAGCTCGCTAGACCGAAGGCTCGCTAGTCCGAAATGTTATTCAATGGGGAAAATATAACCTTGAAAAAGGCTCGCTAGTCCGAAAAAACAGCTCGCTAGTCCAAAGGTTTGCTAGTCTGAATATGAAAATAGGCTCACTAGTCCGAATTTCAAAATAGGCTCGCTAGTCTGAATTTTAAAATAGACTTGCTAGTCTGAATTTTAAAATAGGGTTGCTAGTCCAAATTTTGAAAAACTGTAATAGAAATATGCACATTTTTTCTCCTATTCGGACTAGCGAGCTGTTTTTAAAATTCGGACTAGCAAGCCTATTTTACAATTTGGACTAGCGAGCCTATTTTGAAATTTGGACTAGCGAGCCTATTTTGAAATTTGGACTAGCGAGCTGTTATTTAAATTCAGACTGGCGAACCGTTTTTAAAATTCGGACTAGCGAGCTTTTTTTAATATTCGGACTTGCGAGCCTTTTTCATAATTCGGACTGGCGAGCCTAAATTACAAATCTGACTAGCGAGCCGTCGGACTAACAAGCTTTCGGACTAGCAAGTTGTCGGACTAGCGAGCTGTCCCCCTTTGATGTGTCTATAGAAATGAAGATTTTATTGATTTGATATGTCCTTACAAAATGAGTGGAAAGTAAAAAAACAAAAGTCAATATTGTTGTGAGAGTAAATATTAATTGTTAATTTATCCCATTTTGCTATTTTACTCTATTAAAAACAAACAACTGTTTGTAGGTAATTATTATTACTATATAAATATTCTGTGGATTACCTTGGTTTTAGAAAATGAAAAAAAAAAGAACTTAGAAAGAAAGCATTGTATATCATCCCCGTAGAGAAAGAAATGACTTTTCGATTTTTTGACCAAGCTTAAAAATTGTACCAGTTAACATAGAAAGGAAGTTTCTGTGTAAAATGGTGATGTCCAAGAGAAAACTATTACTAAACACAGACCCTCACATGTTTTTAGTTCTACCGGTGCATTTTGTAACAGAAAAAGTGACATAGTCAATTTTGGCTATAAGGTGGTGATATATTATATAAAAGCTAAGAATATGAAGAATTAAAGTTTGCAGTTAACTCAATTTTGGAATATGTGGCTTTCTACTCTTACTTTCTGAAATTATGTCACATATATTAATCAACGCTATGCTACAAATTTCCAGCCATTTCATATCAAGTAGTTGCTAGCATCTTATCATAATCTTATTGTAACTAACATCATTTACTTGTTACAATGTATTCTAGAATTACCATATACAACAATATTTTACTTAATATTCAAATAACTCTCTATTTATTATTGTCTTTGATTTTTCAGGCAGTCATATTTTGTTAAACAAAATATTTCGGGTCATATACAACATTTTCTAGCTATAGTTGTTCTTGTCTGAACACTTTAAATGATATCATGTTTACTGACTGCAAGTAACTTATCATGGATCTCCTCTCGCCTGTTGATTAATTCATTAGATACCGTAACCAAAGTACACTTGAGCTGAGATGATACCTCCAATTCATAAATCTGATTAGGTTTTGATATCTTAAGTAAAGTACACATCCTCATGTGAGTACAAGAAAGTCGTATCTGCAAAATGGCTGCCTTAAGTTATATTTATTTAAAGCAATACTACTAGATTTTGATCAAAAGTGATTTGTAGTCAACTTCTAGATTTTGATCAAAAGTGATTTGTAGTCAAAACATCATAAAATGAAGGAATGTAACTATTTAAAAGCATTTTTTCAAGTGTATTTTGTCAAAAAATTGTTTTGCCACTGAAAAATAAATAAACTGAAAAATAAATAAAAAGGACATGCATGCTTTCCTATACTAATACATGTTGAATTAAATTCGGGATCCCGAATTTAACA
>JXSR01S009980.1:27572-48760 GCA_000969725.1 Ophiothrix spiculata
AAATTTTACCAAAGCAAAATTTAGATAGCTTTCCCGTAAAATTTTGGGCCAAAAACATGATTTTTTGACCTTTTTTGGACCTTAGGGCAATAGTTTTACATTTTGGTCCAAAAATAAGCTGACCATCATGTTCAGTATGCAAATCCACTTCTAGAAATGTATATTTTGATTTGGATTTAATTATCTGTCGCTGAGTTACAGCCCATAACCCATTTCTGAAAATGAAGGGGTGACAGGGCCCTTAATATGTATTAAATTATTTCCAAGAGCTTTGTTTGATCTTTTATCTGGTAAATCCATCTGAAGTACAAAATTAGGATTTAGGATAGTCACACCACCGTCACATAATAATATATTGTAAATTAATTCTCTCTCAATTTGAGCCATTTATATATGATATTTTTTGTACTTTTTTGGATTTACTACACTTTTAAGCTATATTTAGAGCATTTCCATAAGTTTTTCATTCTAAGTGGAATCTAGGCTAGTCCCTTAAGTGACACAAAAACATGCACTGGTTATTTTCTTCTACTTCTTCCAATTTTTGTGAGGTATTAATGCACAGGCGGATTTGAATTTCAGAATTTGACCGAAACAGGGTTGGGAACAATCAGGGGTAGAATAGAATACCCTACTCGTTACGATACTGACTGTGATTACATGTACAGGTATGACTTTTCTGTACAAGGGACTGACAGCTTACCATCCTCTCCAAAGGACGACTATCTCTCATGAAATATTTACCCAACTCTAAATACTTCATGTAAGGGGCAGAGAAGATTTGCAGCAGCATCTTCAATTTCAATTTTTCAATTCTTTTTTAAAGATATTGTTACCCTCAAACTATTGTGTGTTCAGCTTTTTAGAATCAGGTATGCTGATAATATATCCTACTATTAAAATCATTAAAGTTTCCACAAATCAAATCTGCAGGATTCGTACGATGAAAGCATGTGTGACTACACGCTGGTAACAAAATTACACTGCACGTATCCTGATTGGTTGTTTTACGCGGCGATTATGTGAAAAGAAAAGTCTTTCGTACTACGCAACGTGATACGCTTGTTTACTCCACGCATTTGTTGCATTCAAAATTTCATGATTTGTAGGAAATTTAATGACTTCAATTGTTAACATTGTCGGCAAGTAAAATTGCTCTATAATATTGTCATTCTGACAATTTAGAGATACTGCGGTCTGAAATTCTGAAGCATATTTCTGTAAAAAAGCACCAAAAAAATCAGAAAAACAATATGAAGTGTGTCACCCAATTTATGTGACCGGCTCAAATGCAAAATATAGCAGACCTTAAGATCTCCTTTTTGTAGAATAACTTGTTGGTAGTATAGAGGAAGGAAGTTATGTCTGGTAGAAATTGTATTTATTTTCCAAATATGTACCAAAAAGTGAACCATTTTGACATTTGTGTAATAGAAAATGAGATTTTCTGTATTTTTGAGTTGTTTGTTTATCTTTTGCCTTCCAAATTATTTTTCGAAACTATTACTTTGTGTGGACAGTTTTGCACAAGGAATATTTTGGGATCAATTTTCTTACCTTTTACACCATCTGTACATCGGATATAGGAAAACTGTACTTTTTCTGCATCCTTGTGATGAGAGGAACACATTGGCATGGTTTTGAACAAGATTTGACCGACTTTTAAATTTGTCCCACTGTAATGGCAGCCATTTTTATTTTTGTGTTTCCTGAAAAACCCTCAAGGGTAGATTTTTGGCACTCATCGGATTTGGAATCAACACCCTCAAATTGACTAGAATCCATCAAAAAACATTGTATATGTAAGAAAACAAAGTCCAATGGAGCCTAGCTTGGACTAATATGACCATATGGGGAACTAAATTAGTGCATATTTCTCAAATCATAACAACGTACCAAATCTTGCTGAATATTCAAATGAACTTAAGGTCAATGTTTGTCCACATATTAACAACATAATTAGCCCAAAATGATACCAAAATCATGAACAATTCATGTAAAAAAATATTAATATGCAGTGATTTGGTCTTAATCAATCCAAATCAATCATTACCAGTCTCTTACACAATACAAAATCACTAGTTCACAATGTTGTAGAATACATGCTATGGATCTCGTAACAGAGTCTGATTGCTTGTTGCAAACTTCAAGGTTTATAGAGTGTATCCTGAAATTGGTGATTTGATTTGCCAACTAAAAGATGTATCACAAAACTGATACATTCACCTGTTTTTAAACCAATCTCAACATTCAGTTCAGGGGGGGGGGGGGGGGTGTTTCAAACTACATCACTCATATCAAATGATAGTTGACCAATTACCAAAAAGAAAAAAATGTGTAGTTAACTTGCAAACAGTGAATGGACACGTAAATGAATTGGTGTGGGGATGCTAAACATAGTTTTTGTTTAGTTTGCCCAAGTTAGGAACTGTACGTGATTAATCCATGGCCAGTAATCATATTCTTACCCTGACTCTTCATTTGAATTTGTTTTAGACATGTCTACAAGCCAATGTTAAGAAGAGGATTCACAAAGTTTCAAGGCAGTTGTATGGTCTTCTTTATCTCTGCTGTTGGTCATGAGGTAAGATACTAAGGTCGGAAGTCCTCCGCATTGCAGATTTTCCGCTAAAATCACAGAATCTGGGGTATAACACGGAAAACGCAACTCAAGCAAAATAATTTGTTTTAAATGTCAAAAATCTGCCAAAATTAATGGAAAAACCTGATATTGGTCAATATTCTTTGACTAAAATATTATAAGTAGAATCATAAAACATATTCTTGTTTGAAAACAAAATTAAATTCTTAGAAAGTTATAACTATATATTGTTAGACAAGTAGGCAGGATCTACTCCTGTTATTATCATAAAATTTAAGCTTTTGAAAGAGAAATAACAAAATGTTAAATGCCCCAAAGTACACCACGGTAAAACGCAGAGTTTGAAGTGTAGAAAACAAAAAAATTTGGACCTTAGTTTATACAAAATGTGTTTTACATAAGTTTTTTCCACAAAGTTTTTATTTTCACTGAAAAATGTGAAGATAGCTTTTTTTAATTTCCTCTTACTGATAAAAATGTTGCATTTTGTTACATTTTGTTATCTGTAATCAAATATTACAAGTATCAAATGATGCAGAAAAGTGAAATTCAGTTTTCGAACAAACTGCCAAGGTTAATTGTGGCCTTAATTACTCCATGATGTATCATGCATATTTCCGTGTTTGCTTGTAAACATTTAAATTTTTCGGGCACCCGACAACCCGTCCATAAAAAAAGGAGTATCCGGGCATAAAAATACCCAAAATTCCCAGGATTTGTGTACTTGTTTATTAGTTTATCTGATGATTTTGTGCAAGAGAATGACATGCCTACTAATAATGTGTCATTCAATTACTTTAATGCCCATGTGGGTATTCCATGCATGTATGTCAAGGTTCATTTTTGTTTCGCCTGGAAATTTTCAGGAAGAGACATAGCATTCCTATTTTCTGTCCGTCGTCCGCCGTCCGCAAATTTTGTCCGGAGCAAATCTCGGAAACTGCATGGCTTACATTAATGATATTTGGAGACTTGGTAGGCCCGGAGCCGAACTGGATCCAGCAACAATTTTGGCTCAAAATATGCTAATTTAGTACCTAATTTGCATAATTTATGCATAAAATGGTTTAAATGGCATATTTTACAAACCGTGCACCCTACATTCATGAAATTTGGTGGATAAGAGGGGATAGAGCTGCGCTTGTGTCAGCTGCAATTTGAGCGCAAAATATGCTAATTAAGTACCTTATTTGCATAATATAGAAATTTGTGTGTTTTCAGTGCACATCTTGGGAACTGTTCCTTCTTTTGTTATGATATTTCGGATTTGAGTAGATATAGGGTAGGAGCATCACTCTGTGCATATGCTAATTAAGTACCTAAAATATGCTAATTAAGTATCTAAATAAAGTACCTAATTTGCATTATTTATGCATAAAATGGTATAATAGCATATTTTGCAAACCGTGTACCCTACATTCATGAAATTTGGTGGGTAGGTGGGGCTAGAGCTGTGCTTGTCCAAGCTGCTAGGCCAAAACAATTGTTTGGTTGCCCTCCACAGCTTTTTATAGAGTCGGTGGGTTGTTGGTTTTTTTGTTTGTTTTTTTGGTTATCTTTTTTTCCTCCCATCCACCAGAAAGTACGAGATTGACTAGTCAATCTATGAAAATTCATGGGGGTACCTGGACAAAATTGCAACACAAGATTTTTTGGTTGAAATTAACTGTTGATGACCGCCCGAACAACATATTCAAAATGTAGGAAAATGTAAGCTTGTCAAAGTTAGTTAACTTGCGTAAAACAAAATGGCTGCCAAAACAAGGGGTGAAATTTCAAAATTGGTCAAATCTTGTTCAGAACCACACCAACATGTTCTTCTCATCGCAAGGAAACAGAAAAAGTATACTTTTACCTATGTCTGAAATATGGTTCTGGAGTTATAGCCAAAATGTGAAAGGTCGTATCAGAGGTCACGGATTTGGCCCTATGGGAGTCCAAATTTTCAAAAGTGTCTTATTTTGTTCAAACTGGTCTCAACTGGTTACTGTTCCTCTTGTAAAAGTGTCTACACAAAGTTTGAAGTGTGTCCGGTCAATTGTTGCCATGGTAGCAGGCAAAACAAAGTCCATATTTCCATGTCATTTGTGCTTGTCGCAAAAGTTTTCCTTGACCTGTAACAATAGCAACAACTGATCTGATGCACTGCAAACTATTGCTTTGTGCAGACAGTTTTGCAAGAGGAATAGTTTGAGACCATTTTGATACAAAATCGGACACTTAAAATTTTGGACTCCCATAGGGCCATAGGGCCAGTTCCATGACCTCTGATATGACCTTTCACATTTTTGGCTATAACTCCAGAACCATATTTTCAGACATAGGTATAACCGGTCTACTCTTTCTGCTTTCTTGTGATGAGAGGAACATTTAAGGGATGATTTAGCATTGAAAGTAATCCTTTTAATTTTATGTTTTTTTCTCATTTTCAGTATCTTGTCAGTGTACCTCTACACATGTTCAGGCTGTGGGCATTTATGGGAATGTTAATGCAGGTAAGACTTTGGGTAAGACTACCAGTGGAACATTATACAGGTATACTGCAATGTATTGGTTGGGTGGTAGACTTAAGCCAGTCCCACGATGAGTTTGATCAAACTTGCAAATGAGATAAAGGGACTATGTCAGGGTTCTCGCCAAGCAAATAGTAGTGAAACTTATGCCAAATGTAAAAGTGAAATTCTCATTGTCAAATGCCAACATTATACTGAATGTTCATGGGTTTTGCCACCTTGGAGGCCAGAATGCAAGGTATAGACTCAAAATCAACTTGAATGCCAGGTGGAAAATAAGAGCATTTTTTAAAAGACTTAATTCAGATAGATAGTGGAAGATAGGTTTAGGCTTAAATATGTGAAGGCTGAATCTGCAATGTACATTAAATTAAATGGCACAACAAGGCAAGTCATGTCATTGGATGATCTAAGGCTACCGCTATCACAGACATACGATGTCAATATCTCAGAAAGGTAAGTGGGCCTTAATCTTTTATCGCAATAGTGCACATGCTCGCAATAGTACACATGCAGTAAAGTCTTGAAGTCGATTATCTGCTGGACAGGCAACCAATGAATTTTACAAAGAAAAGGCACAGCACTTGTATGTCTGTCAACACAGAATACAAGGTGCGGAGCATGACTTTTTAGTTTCTGCAGCCGCTGAGCATTATATTAAATGCAACTCTCATCCAACCAAACATTGAAAAGAAGTAAAAAATCATCAGACAATTAAAAAAAAAACAAGGAAAGAAAATGAGAAAGATTTAAATACACCTTTTTAAGGATTACACTTGGTTAGGGTGTAAAGTTTCTGCAGCCGCTGAGCATTGCAACTGTCATCCAACCAAACACTGAAAAGAAGTAAAAAATCATCAGACAAAAAAAAAAACAAGGAAAGAAAATGAGAAAGATTTAAATACACCTTTTTAAGGATTACACTTGGTTAGGGTATAACTTTCCAAGTTGTTCTTTGCTTAATGTTCTAATCTATTTGAAATCATTCCTTTTGGAAGATCATAGACGAAGGCTTAGAGTCCAAAGACATTCATTCACCCCCGGGGGGTACTCAAGTTTGGTTTGGGTAGGGACGTGCCGCAGGGAAATTTGAAAAGCCACCCATCCAAATACCAATTTTCAAGAAAAAGGGACCCATCCATATACCAAATCTTCCAAATTTTGAGTCAAGTTTGATCAAAAATTGCATTTTTTTCGCCCAAATTTGCACTATTTTGGCACAAAATGTCTAAAGTTTTGTGAAGAAATGTCCAAATTTGCGCCATTTGGCGCAAATTTTGAAAAGGGACCCATCAAAATACCACATTTTGGGAAGAAAAAGGACCGATTGAAATACTAGAGAGCCTGATTTTGCTACCCGAATTTGCGGCACGTCCCCATAACCACTTTTGTACTAAGTACCCCCCCCCCCCGGGCATTCACCCGAGAGACATTCGCTCAGGATATTCACTCTTGACATATTCGCTCACATTAGGAGTGAATGACACTTACAATGCTTGAATGGTTAAATCATTGTACATGTAAATATCATTTTAACTAATGCTAACGTCAATTTAAAGGTGTAGGTTCCGATCACATTCTCATCCCCCAGGGCTCAACCGGAAGTAGTATATTTTTTTTATGCCAAATGAAAACCCATATTTTTCTGATTATAAATCCAAAATTTCACCTAAAAATTCTATATAGTGTTGGAGATATAGCACAAAATGTTAAATTAATTGGTATACCTAATTTCCATTTCTTTTGTATTTACATATCAGTCTCATCCCCAGGGTTGCATACTTTCTTTTGCCTCTCAGGAGAAAACAAAACACAAGCTAAGGTTGAAACCTTGCACAACGCATTTCAAAGGTCAAGGTCAATCAGTTATAAGTAAATTCTACACATCCTAAAATAGGAACCAATATCCAAGCACTGTAAGCAATATTTTCTCCCCCATTTGAGAGAAAAAGTAAGAGCGAATTTCACAAGCGAACGTCTCTTGGGCAAGCGATTGTCTTTGGATGCCAAGTCTAATGTACATTACAAGTGGAATTGGAATATTTGATTACGGATGGAAATGCTGCGATTTGTGTAAAATGTTCGAATTTTCCAGGATTTTGATTTTGAAAAAATTATATGCTGTATTCCAGAACGATGTTTATGAACTCGAAATGTAAGTCTAACTCGTAAGTTAGACCAACGTTTAGCTAAACGCAATTCCATAAGTGTTGATAAATTTAGATAACCGTTAAAATGCATTAAACAGTTGCTAAACCACTGTTAGACTTGCTCCGGAGGAAGTTTAAGGTGCATTTAAAAATATGTTTGCATGGACTGGATGATACTATCAACACTTTCTTCATCGCGGTTATCTAAACTTTTATTGAAATAGTGTAGAGGCAGCTGCTTTGCTATTTGGTGAGGTTAAATTTTGATATTGTAAAGGGGCTCCGACTTAAGTGGGGGTAAGTTAAGGATAGGCCTTTTGAGTTGAGTTCGAAGTCCTCACGGCCATCGTATTAACATTAACAAAATTTATAGCTGTACTTCGTCTCTAACTTTTCCCATTTCAATATCCAACTTGTTTTATTTTCGGTAAGCATATTGCTTTGGACAACAGGAACATAAATCAATGTATTTTGCGAATGATTTCATAGACCATGTAGTAATGTACAAACACGGTTAAAATCAGTCCCTTTAAATATACCCACGTTTCAACTGATTACTGAATAGAATTCACATAATAGACGTAATTATGTATATGAACACACGTTCAATCAATGCAATGTGTTGAAAAGTATGAAGAAGAGTTAACTAATATGTCACACTACGTTGATTGCTTTTGAAAAAATCAAATAGAATATAGGGGATGATATTTCTAGTTGTTAAATTGCGGTTAGTAAGACTATTCAATAAAGCATTTAAACAACGCATTCCTAAAAATCAAGTCTAGCTAGATGAATTTTTGGCTTAAACAAAGGTCTAACTAAACCTCGTTCTGGAATACGGCCCTATGTGTCTATTTTGTTCGGAATTCCAAAATTTTGTCACAATACTCTCAAGACAAAATTGTTGATTTTAGTTTGATTTCTAAACTCTTCCACACAAAGGGTATTGTTTCGAAAAGTACAGTCTATTACCTGTAGCAGAGATGTTCTAGTCATAAGAAAAATTGCATTAATACTTAATTTTGATCGTATCAAACTTCTTTTTTTTTTCTTTCTTTTCTCGTAGGTTCCATTAGCAATGTTTGTGTCTGCATTCCTGAGGCATCACTATGGCAACATGGCTGTGTGGCTATCACTCATCATTGGCCAACCAATAGCAGTGTTGATGTATGTGCATGATTACTACATTGCCAACGTTCTGGCAACACAGGATGCGTAGGCCATAGATAGAGCTGGAATTTTACCAAAGATTAGTTTTTTCTTGGTTTGAATGCATCTCAAAGAAATACCAAGGATGAATGTGGGGGTTTTTTTTACAGATTTTGTGTCAGGTTAGGTTATATTTGTGACCCGTCATATCGAAAGGTACCTTAAGGTCGGCATAGTAAATTACGAGATATGGGCCATTGAAGCTGAGCATAGTCAAAAATCACGTCCAAGGTCGAATTTCTAATTTCATCAGAAACGTTACTTTTGAAGTGTATTCTATCATATTAATCAGGTTCCAACATTCAAAACAAAAGAAATATGTGTTAAAAACCAAGATTAAAATCCTCTCTTCATTAAAGTTTTACTTAGTACAGAACTAGTCTCAGAACTATAGTTTTCCAAATGCCTTTTGCCAATTTGGATGTAGCTTTGCAACCGAACTTCCAATACTCAAAAGTAAGGTGTCATGTTAAAGCTGAAAATCTCAGCTTTCAGATGAGACAAAAAAATCAATTTTAATTTTGGGACCCTTAAGGTACCTTTTGATATGACGGGTCACATTTGACAGCCAAGGAAGTTATGAAAGAAGTAGGCATTCTTTTTATCAATGTGCTATTAAAACAGTCACCATATTATTGTCGCTCATTGAGGGCATGTTATTGTACCTCCAAATTTTTTCCAGGTTGGCCATTTAAAGAAAATACCCTTCATAATTGGCATCTGCGTAGTGTAGCATGGCATAGGTTGCAGTAGATGCAGTTGTATACTTGTGTGCCTTTTAAATTGTAAATATTTTAAAATGAGATAGTTAAACGTTAAACCCCTATATGGTTTGTATGTCAAATCAAGATTTAAGTGCTGTGACTAGCTACCAATTCAACAACAATAGAGGTACAATAACTCTGCCTCCGTACTTGACTGTTAACAAAGTGGTTGAGTGTATGATTCACCTGTTTTGGCATAGTATTCTTACTCAGATTTGCATTGGGTTTATTTTACAATTAAAGCAATACTATAGGTAAATAGTTAGGATTTTGATCAAAAATGGTTTATAATAAAAACAGCATAAAATGAAGGAATGTGACTTTCTAAACACACTTTCCAGTGTATTTTGTCCAAAAATTGTTTTGCCACAGAAAAATGAATAAAAAGCACATGCATGCTTTCCTATAAGTCATGGGTGACAGGGGGCGCTTCTTTTTTAACACTTTATAGTATTGCTTTAATGTACTTCACAACACAAATGAGTTGCTAACCTTTTAATGTTAACAGATCTTAGTTATTGTATCACAGCATTCTCATATAATGTCATCTCAAAAACTCAATAATTTGCCTTGATCCATCTCACCATTTTTCATATATTTTCCCTCCTGATGGTGCTCTTGATATTGTTTACATTTTTTTGAAAAGCTATGAAGATAATACTAGTAAGGCATTTGAGAGTTGACCAATTTCTATTGGTCAATTTTGCTAGTTATTTTTTTATGACAACTTTGCAAGGTACGGTAATAGACCACTTTCGTATGTCCCATAATGCATCTTGAAAGTATCGTAAATCCGGGAGTTTCTGCATGAGCGACTATATTACTAAGATGTGTGCAGATGATATTATATGCAAAACGTGTTAGGCCACACTAATTTAATTGTTTGTCTCAAAGCTCACCTAAATTTGAAAAACTAATGCGGAATGCAGTTTTATTTTATTTATTTTTTTTATTAAATTTTTTCTAACTATACCAGGCGTTACACTTGCCATTTTCGCCATTCATTTTCCATTCATTGATATTTACTTATAGTCATGAAACAGTATGTTTGTATTCTGCGATTTTGCAATCCACAGGACATGATTTGTGATCTTCGATGGGGTTTGACTAAATTGAAAAATTAAAAAAAATATTTAAAAGAAAAATTCAAATTTCGACAATTTGGCGATGTTAATGCGCATGTTTAAACTAACGCGCGTGGCAGCTTTGAGACAAACAATTAAATTAGTGTGGCCTTATGGTCGCTTGCAGAAACTGCCGGATTTACGGTACTTTCAAGATACATTGTGGGACATACGAAAGTATATAGTATATTTGTGCACCTTGCACAACAGTTGCAAACACTAACACCAAAATGTAAATTGATGGACTCTAAATATTGAGAAAACCAACTTGTGTTTAGTGCATTTGGTCTTCTACTGACAGAACCACAGTTATAATATCAATTATCTGTTATAATTGATATAAGAACTATATACTGGATATTATACAAATAATATATTAATGAATGATATAACATGTATTATTATGATACTTGGAAGCCATTTGAGCATTTATGTGCTGCAAGTCGTGTGGACCTGTGAACTTTGGACACAGCAGTTTACATTGGGTATATAGGATATATAGGAGGGGTATCAAAAAGTTTTAAAGATTAACCAGAAATTAAGGAGCTATATTGATGAAGTTTTAATAGAATAGTCACTGGTCTTTATCTACATCATGATGTATAAATAGTCTCATATGTTTTCTTACTTTCTTTACAACTGGCGATAGATATCAGTTACCTGCCCTGCTAACTGATGAACCTGCATGGAGAAATCGAGACACATGGAGCGATTCATTTATCTAACAAGAGTAACAGTGCCCAAGATTTTTATCTTGATGTCTAAAGTTTAGTTGTTTGATACCACTGTATGGGATAGGGTCTCCTCTTTCCATTGATACCAAAATTATGGAAGTTGGTCAACCGATGATGTCACAATGATGAAATAACATGTGGCCAACCCCAAAAAGTAAATTTTTGGCAAAATACAAAATGGATTATTTTACTATAATAGAAGATCGCTACAATGATGGTCTATGGACAGAGTTTTAAAGTGGGAGAAATGTGATACTTTGCACAGTGACTATGTAAAGATGCCTTAAGAATTGCATACTAAATTTAAGTTCCTGGCTTTATTTCGTTTGGGTGATCTTTAAAAACTTTACGACACACCCTCAATTATAGCATTATACGTTACTATTTTTCATAACTACGCAAGCTAAGTCACATTTATGTTTGATGCACAAATATATTACAGATGTTGCACTTCTAAAAAATTTTATTTAAAAATATCAAATTTGTAATTTCAAGAATGCACCGGCAAACTGAATCACAGGCTGCCAGTGTACGTAATTTAGAATGTGATGCACTTTTACATAAGGTACCGCTTAGAAAAATAATACATGTTGCACTATTGAAAAAATATCAATACACTGAAATTGAATTTTACTGGCCTGAATTTGTTCCATATAAACTTATATGAATGTTTTGTTTAGGATATACATATCAAAGAGTTTCAAGGAATACAGTTCTACTGGTACACTCTTAAGGGTAACAGCCCGCTAGTCTGAAGGTTCACTAGTCCGAAAATGAAATAAGGTTCGACAGTCCAAATTTGAAAAAAGGTCCGTCAGTCCAAAAATAGGGTTCGCTAGTCCGAATTTGAAAAATGTTTGCTAATCCTAAGGTTCGCCAGTCCAAAAACCAAATAATAAGGTTCACCAGTCTGAAAATGGAAATTGTTCGCTAGTCCGAAAATGAAATAAGGTTCTCTAGTCTGAAAATGAAGAAAGGTCCACTTGTCAGAAAAAAATTGGGGTTGCTAATCAACAAAACTAATTATTTTTCAGATTTTATTTTCGGACTAGCAGACCCTATTTTATTTTTGGACTAGCAGACCCTATTTTATTTTCGGACTGGCGATCCTTATTTCATTTTCGGACTGGCGAACCTTATTTCATTTTCGGACTAGGGAACCCTATTTCATTTTCGGGCTAGCGAACCTTCGGACTGGTAAACCTTCGGATATTCTTAAGCCTGCCTAAAGTGAAGCATATAGGCCATCTCCAAGTGTGAAACACATGAAAAAGGGCATCTAGCTCCCATGAGCTTTTGAAGATGTAGATACAAACATTTACAAATGACTTAATAGAACTTGTGAATTAGGAGCATGTTGACCTTTTTTGTTCATGAGATGTCATTTTAAAGGTTAGAAAAAGCTTACAAAGAGCAAATACTTCAAACGTTTTTTATATCTCCCCAACAAATTCCCACCGCTTTTTAATGTGCTATGTACCATATACTCATAGAATCAAATTTTTGGGGTCATGTAGTGCACAAAATGAATATTCATCTATCCCTGGCTGACAGCGACATTTATAAAGTTGACAGAATGGGAAATATTGTTGACCTGTGCTTTACACTGAAATATAAACATTTATCTGTATGTAATAGTAGATACAAACTAACTCTGTAGATATGTTCTAGGTTGATAAAAAAAAAATAACTTTATTGCTTTTCATAACACATCAATAGCATTTTGAGTTTCAATTTCAACAGATTCATCTGGCAGCACCCATGACAAAGGCATCAAAAGATCATTGATCAGCCCATCATGGATTCATTTGTACTATATGTAGTAGTATTTGATACAATCAAGGCCCGTTTTTACTTTTTCATGGACAGTAATATATAATGTATATAAGACAGTAAGGCCATATAATATAATGGCCTTACTGACTTTCTAATGATTTGCTCAAAGGAAAATATGTCATGTAAATACTTATAATTTGTCATGGGATCCATGCAAGATGAACAATATTAAATGGATGACCTATTATCCATTGGACTATTCCATTTATTTGAAATCAATACACCCTCTGGAAGATCATGAGCCTAAATGGGCATTCCAGCTGAAACTCTAGGGAAAATTGTAATATTGGATGCCTCATGGTGATAAGGCAGAAATGTTGGGAGTTTTCCCTGATACATCACCATTCTTTATAAAGATGCCTGGATTTTTATTATTGAAGGTGTCAATTTTGGTTGGCATTCCAAAAGGTTGATCTAAAAATTGTAATATTTTGGTTTTAAATTTATCATAAATATGTCTATTGCTGATTTGAGTTGAAATGCTAAAGAGGTGTGTAGTTTTCAAATGGAATACCGCATTACTATTATTTTATACTATTATCTTATGTGCAAAAAACTGCATAGTATTATTGTTTGAAATATTTCCATTTGTAAAAACTCAACTTTCACTTAGACCTAATAGAATTATATTTTCTTCCATACAATTTTACTCATGAATACAATGCAAGTGTAAAAATGTTATTTTATGTAATTTGTACTGAAGATATTGATCTATTATGTTATGAATTTATTTATTGAACATGTACCAATTGATTTGATTTGAAATAGAAGTACAGTCATTTACATTCAAATGAATTTAATACTTAAACTCACACAAAAACCTTTATAAATTATTCATAAGCGCATTATCATTGTGTAACCATTTAGAATATTTTCAGGTTATATGGTTTCAAACAAATGCACAGAAATGTATTTAAACTCTATTTTCTATTTTTCATGCGCAGGTGAAAGTAGTAATTTTGTGTGTTACATCATGATTTAAAATGCATTGAATTCAATTCTGGTTTAGTTCTTTATATGAAGAGCTTAGTTGCAAAACAAGTCCACATTTTGAAGTTTTGAGAAAAACACGTTTTTCTTATAGGGACATTTGCGCTTGCTGTAATTGGTTGAAATTACACAACTTTAGATATACCAATATGAAACCTAAATGATGTGTTTGTTTTGAATATGATGAATTTGTTATCTTTTTCTAATCTCTTTTGGTTTAAATTTCAAGTGGACTTAGCACACTTTGCCACTAAAGAGATTAGCAGATTTCTAGAAACACAATTTTTCATCATTTTGGCTAAGAGGTGATTATCTAGTCTTAAAGTGGTTGTCGAATAAGTGGAAATGGAAAAAGAATGAAGCAAAAATCTCAATGCGTTTACCTTTTATGCCTTTATGAATATTTTGCCAAAATCGACCATTTTCTCTCAATTTGTGATTTCGGAAAAATCACTATTCTTTCTTTTTTAGTTAATATTTTACAAAATACACACCAGTTTCCTTCATTTTTTGATTTATTTGAAAGAGGAAGGTCTATTGAACCTCTTTTAAAGAAAAAAATACAAAAATGTAAAATTTCACAATTTTATGCCATTTTTTGCATTTTTTTCCGAAAAATGTTGAAAATTTCCGAAAAATAAAAATTTGAATATCTCCGTAACGAAAAGAGATATGAATGTCAAATAAAAAGCAAAATGTGTCTTTTTTAAAGGTTCTGCCCATTTCTGTCAAAAAGTCAATTTTGATATCTATCACGTTTTGCAACTGAGCTCTTCATTATGCAAAATTTACACTCTTGTCTAAAAATGGTGCAAGTTGGATAAACAACTTATGAGAGATGGCTACATTAAGGTTTTGTGTGGAAATTCTTTATGCTGGGAGTGTATCATTTGAAATCTGATATGGAGAATTAAGATATGAAATAAACTTGAATTTGACATTTGCAACTTTGGCTTATTTGTTAGGAACAGGACTGAATATTTGGTTAACCTTTGTTTTGAGTCTGTTAATTGGTATATGATTGATATATAAGTTTATAACTGAAATAGCCAATATTTCAACTAACAAAGATTTTAAAGATTAATCATGTAATTAATAAAAGTATAAATAAGTAATTTTGATACAACACTAATTATGTGAATTGTTTTATATAACCTTTATTTTTATACAAAAATTGTAATAAGCTTAAAATGATTGTCTTGATGGTTTTGCTTGTTAATATATCATAAAATATTATGCAATCAAGCTAAATGAATCATTGATCAATTTTTCAACATCTCACTGTATCTCTTTATACAGGAGCATACCGTTGTTGATTCGTGATGAATCCACAGTTGATATTCAAATTAGCTTGTCACGCACGGTACAGCGTTTACGGAAGTGCGTTTATGCAGAATACATAAGTCGGTGCACTGTTCATCAAGCACCGGGTACAAGTAAAGCCCGGTGATCGGGAACAATTGAAAACGTCAAAGTAACAAACATTCATAAACTAGCTCTTTGCTTCAGATTCTCGTAAATATTTTTTATGACAATGAGTAGGCCTTGCTGTTAAATTGAGAACATTTAGAATTTAATTCATACGTTTTCATCAGAATAGTTTCATTGTTGAAAGGTATTCAAACACGCTTAAAGCCACCCTCACGTGATAAAAATACGCAGACGCATGGATGCATTGTTGTTGATTCGCAATGAACAAGTGTGTAGCGTGTTTGAATACCTAAGTCAAATATTGTTCTCCTCTGTGACATGATGATGGGTGAATGAGTTTCAATAACATCAACATTTAAACATTTTATTAAGCCAAAGCAAGCTTTCAGTAAAATGTTTTTTTTTAAGAAGGTGATTGTATTACACAAGCTAACTCAAAAATTATGCCCAATATGAACCACTTCAAAATATCGGCTTGAATGCAAAATAATGGAAGTCTGCTAAAGATTTATTTAGCTTGATTGCATAGAATGTAATAGAAGTAAGTACAGTATTGTTCATGTATATCCTTATATTATCAGTATTTAGTTGTATTTACAAGAAAACTGCACAAGATGTGAAAATAGCATTGACAAAAAATATACTTTAGGTCCCATCAAAATCCTGACCCAAACATGAAAACTTTGAGGAGCCATGCATGGTCCAATTGCTGCAAGTTTTTTCAAACGTGTATGAGATTTTGATACCAAACTATTGCTCATATTTTTCTCATAACCCATGTGATATTTCACAGCTGAGTTATGTTTGAAATATTTGTGACAATTTGTCTGATTATGGTAACCATCATTATTTTACACAATATCGTATAGGTTGTTCTGTGAAATCAAAATGGTTTGATAGACTCAGCTGAAATTTGAAACTGAAACTTCTTTAATGGTCATCTGTCATATGATAGTGATAACTAAATTTGAAAAAATTGGACCATGCTGCTTTAATCCTATCCCTAATAACCATAAGATAATAGATGGGATCTAAAGTGGTCTGTTCATGGTTTTGTATATACAATAGTGAACATGTTACTTTGAAGACGAGTAGAAGTTTTGATATGTTTCCAATAAGTAATCCTAAATAATCATGAATCACAAAAGCATGTTGAGCAATTAATCAAAATTTTGATGAAATGTGACATTTTGAATTCAGGGTTCATGCCTCTACCACATCACTTAATCCTATGTAACTCCTTTTATTGTTCCTCCATACCAAGTCACAGGACAGAAGTTATGGAAATAGATACCTGTGTTAGGAGAATTGGCAAAGGTAAAACATAGTTGTTTCTTTTATCACGTCAAGTTTTGGTCGACTTGCCATGGTCCAGCACAAAATACCAGGTTTCTATATTTTCCGTTGTTGTGGTATAAAGACAACGTAAGAATGGCATTCTCAGATACAAGTAATATATCATGGGTATGCTATATATATTTATAATTATTGTTTGTGGATTTATTTCTTGAATATGTACTCAAAAGTTGTGAGCACTGTCACAACCTTGAAAGTAAGGCCGAAAACATAGTCAGCCTCCAAAAAAAAATTTCGCTACCAAACATTTGGTTGTGACGTCACTAAACATTTGCCATCGAATTTAAAGTATGAACCGGTAACAAACATTTTGTGCAATGTCTATACAATATTCAATAGATGTGCAATCTAGCGCGAAATTTTATTTGGTCTCAACTCGGTGTTGAAGTTATTTTATTTGGAGCCACTCGTGACGTCATTTTTGACGTCACGGCCAAATGTTTGGTGGCGAAAATTTTGTTTGGAGGCCGACTTTGTTTTCGGCCTAAAAAAGTAAATACTCATATAAGACACTGCTGCTTGAAAGCTACCACATACATGGTCAAGAATTAAATCCACAAACAATAAGCAAGTTGAACTTTGATATAAAAAAGTAAATTTATACAATAACTGTTATAATCCATCATGTTTTTATGTGAAGACTTTGTTTTAATGATACTGTTCTCTCTTAAACTGTTTATTAAAACTTATATGGAAAAATAAGAAATTTTCTGGTGTGTCTTTGTGTTTTGGTTTGATATAACATTATCATGCACATACCTTACTGGATTTATGGCACACCAATTTACATATCTTAGATCTATTTAGGCCAAAAAAAAAAGAAATTTGTCTCAGGTTTCTTTGGCCCAAAAAGTGTGATGGGGTTTGTTTTTTTAGTCAAAAAAGGCTATGCATCACTTTAGGTTTTTAGGTAACTATTTATTTTTTCGGCCGGAAAAAAAATTCAAAGCAAAAAATCTCTTGGGGAAAAAAAAGAGAAGAAACAAAGAAATGCGGTAAAATGTGAACTTTTAACCCTATGTGCACAAGAACCTGAGACAAAGTTCTTTTTCTTGGCCTGATGTATCTGTCAACAATTTCAAATGCTTCTTGCAAACTATCTTGCAAACATATCTATCAGATGATATGTTCTTGGCACAAATTAAGTTATTAAAAAAATCCCTTGAAGTGTGCATTCATGTACAATCTGCAAGTAAATTTACAGGCATGAGAATCTTCCTGTTTAAACAGGAGTTCCTTTTTTTTCTTTTGTGGCCAAATGTATGTGTTTTCCTGTTTTTTAGCATGTTTTCTTGTTTTTTCCACAATTTTCCTGTTTTTTCATGGAATTTCATTCACATGCCTGAATTTAAGACTTCAAAGTCATATGTTCTTGGCGAAGATCCCATTTTTGAAATGATGGATTGAAGCTTGTCTTATAAATCTGGTTTTAATCTGACATCAAAAATGCCAGCTTCTTTTGAATTTTGAAGTTGCCACAAAATTTCACATGTATACATCAATCAATCAATCAATGATACACAGTACTTGGATGACATGCATACCCATTTAAGGAGTCTATTCGTACAAAATAAAACATAACAAGCAACATTTATGGACGAGTAAACTTGGAGGTCAGTAAGGTAATCTACAGGGTGGCACAAAACAAATCTTGTTCGTTAATTCATGGATATGTTTTGTACAATTTTTGTATGATTTAAAAATACTGAATTTCAGTATAAATACACCTCTGATAAACTTTTTAGTAAAGTTAGTGATTTGGATCTACCAGTTCGATATTTTGTTTTCAATAATTCCACTCTCTTGTATTTTAGGGTGAATCAATTAATCAATGATACAAGTACTTGCATAACATGCATACCCCATGAAGGAGTCTATTCATACAGGGGACCCACGGCTTTACGTGACTGTTCGACCACGGAGCAAGTAGAGTAAAGTTTCTTGCCCAAGGAAACAAGCTCCGATCTAGCTATATGTGACGCGGCATATCGTAAGGTACATCCGGCTTTGGTCTAAAAGTTAAGGCATTGGGGGATAGCTTGTTTATTCTCTTTAATATCGTTCTAAATATATGTGTTAATCTGAGTTTTGGTTCAAAAGTAGAAACATAACGACCAAGATTGGGCTATGGCAATTGAAATTCAAGGTGTTCAATGAAGCCTGGGAAACAATGCTGTTTGATTATTGAAATGCAAAGGCCCCTTTAAAAAAATTCCCTTATTGAAAAGTATAACATGAATTTCTAAAGTCTGCATCCATTTAATAGGAACATCATCTTTCTCTTTTTTCCCCTATTTTTGAGAGCCCATTCTTTTTAACATGATTAAGGAGCGTTCATAAATACCTTGGTCGTTTTATTATTATTATTTACCTCTTATTGTTTTCGCATGGGAGGGGGTGCCCGGTCCGTGAACTGGCTACTATGATTTTTTGTGCACTTGTTTTGGTTTGTCTTTTTGTGGCCGGGTTGTTTTGGCATGGTTGTCCTGGGTTCTCCATCCCATACGGATCTGGATTTTGCTGGGCAATAATATGATAATCATTATATTTTTTAGGTTATTGTATTGATTTATGATTGATCTTTGTGATTGGTTTGATTTCCATTTAAAATAATAAAAAATACAGAAAGATAAAAAATACCTTGGTGGGGGATTGGAGCCGTTAAAATGTTAATGGATCAAAAGAGTTTAGGACCCAAGAAGAATGGGAAAAAAATGGTGGTATTTGGGGTCAAAACATTATTGATAAAGGATGTGATTGAAAGAACATGATTCACTTTCAATGCTTTGTTTCTACATTTTATGCAAGTCTTTGAGATATGCTTTTCAATATTAGACACAATCTGTAATTAAAAAAAGGTCATTAACTTTTCAAAGCAATCTCAAATAATCTACAATTTAGAATAATGTGAGTTTTTCATTTCTTTCCACAAACTCAGTATATACACAGAATTAGCCCTCTCATCCAGGGAGGTCCATGGGATGGGAGATCAGGGGAACGGTATTAGTTCTAACACTAAATATGCGAATGAATTATATAAATTTACTGTTGATATTGCATTTTCATGATTATTGAAACACTCTATGCAAATTGCAACAATCCATTCATCCATGACCGTTTTCTAATATTATATGAACATGCCAGTGTAAGAAAACCCAAACTAAAATAGCTCCCTTCTGTTAATTATACTTATAAAATATAAATGCATACAAATATCTGAAAATGCTTTCACATCACTAAAATAGCATTTCCATGCCAACACATTTGACCTTGTAGATGACTTTTTAGACATCGTTAAATAATTGTTATAGTACATAGTTGCTATATATAAACAGCCAGTACAATAAAAAAAACCCCAACTCCATGAGCTACTCTATGCATTTATTTACTAGAAAAATTATCTAACAATATCTAACAAAGTAAACTATAAGGTCAAATGTGACACTATGATTGGGATGTAAACATGGAAATGCATTTTGTGATCTGACAGCATTTTCAGAGATTTGTATGCATTTATATTTTACAGAACTTAACAGAAGGGAGCTATTGGAGTTGGGGTTTTCATACACTCATCTCACTGATCAATGTTTGCTTGACCCTCTCTCCTTTGTTTAGATTCTTCTCCCGGCCGAACATTGTACCAGATTGCTCTGGGTTTTCAAGAAGCTTTGGCTGTGAGACGGTCTGCGCTGCTCATTGATAAACTATGAAAAAGCCATATACATTTGTAATTGAACAGCTCTTCCAAGGACTTGTAAAAAGTCAAATTAAGCTTCAGCCAGGATTTCCATTCTGACCAACAATAAAATCCAAACCCCTTGTCCTTTAAGATTGTCCCAATAGCTTTCAAGATCTGCATTTATTGATAAACCTCTATTGATAGCAAAAGATAATGATGACACATGACATGTATCAGCAAATTGTATGGTTTCAAAATACTATTTTTGCCCAAAAAAATTTAAAGAACATAATTATCTTCTTCCTGTTTCTGCTTAGATCGTAGAAAGAAATGAAAAACACAAATTTTACTAAAGTGAAGAAAACTTGAGATTGCTTTGGTCAACTCCGTGATTTAAAAAGCAAATGAAAAATTTTCAATTCCAGATTAATTGTGCCTAATTGGAAAGCATATATCTCACAGATTTGCATAAAATGGAGAAACTAAGCGTTGAAAGTGAATCAAATTCTTTCTGGCATGCTATTTTTTATTTTGAAAATGTACTCAAACCCCGAATCTCTGGACTTAACCCCTAGACTGTCAAAAAGTCACTGAAGTAACGAAATCAGGAGGATCAAAAATATTTAATCTTAAAAAGATCGAAAAAGTTTAGATGCTATGAAAATTTATAAAGCAGTTTAATTAAACAAAAAATCTTCTTGGTATGATATCAAAATCAAACAATTTACAAACCAACTTGCAATGTATTATACATCCACGTAAAGCTACATTCCTTTTAACATAACGAGATGAAGGATATC
>JXSR01S009981.1:7286-18594 GCA_000969725.1 Ophiothrix spiculata
ACTGTGGTAAACCCCATTGGAATGGAGTAAAATTGAGTCTTCTTACAAAATTCTAGTTTGCTTGAGAATGGCTCGATGAATTGTGCTCAAAGTTTGCTTGATGAAAGACTAAACTATACTTATTGGTATTATGAAAACAGTTTTCATTTTTATTTATCGGTTCCCGAGATATGATCAAAAACAAAAGTGATGCATTTTTATTGGGACACCCTGTATAGGATTACATGTAAGAGCGCCATCTTAAAACACATTGTATTCGTTAATTAAATGGCCGATCGGGCCGATTTTCGTATGTGATGCGCCAATCAAAATAAGGTGGGATAAAAATTTTGAAGGTGGAGTTTTAGCAAATGCTCCTTTTGGAAAATTTCTAAGTCCCTAAAATCACAAAAAAATCACATATTTTCTGCTTAAAAACCGACTAAATTTGCATATTTTGCACCAAAACTTTCAGAGAAAATTACTAGCCACCCTTACCACCAGTCCACCGACTTGCATCGCTCCACGTCTCACCAGTTCTGAGAAAGGAGCCCGGACGTACGGACAGATGAAAAAAAAATCGCATATTTTCTGCTTAAAAAACGACTAAATTTGCATATTTTACGCCAAAACTTTCAGGGAAAGTTACTAGCCAGCCTGACCACCACTCCACCGACTTGCATCGCTATACGCCACACCAGTTCCGAGAAATGAGCCCGGACGGACGGACGGACGGACGGACAGACGGACGGACAACCAGAAAACATAATGCCTCTGGCGGAGGCATAAAAATAACTGAAACACATAAACACAAGGTGTTTTTTTTCTAAAAGCTGCAACAATATACACAGACTTTAGGAAACAAATATTGCTGTTCACTATCCTTGATCCAAAAATATTGCTTCAAATTTGCCATAATTTAGCTGTCTGGCAAATCAGTTCTGATCTACTGCATCATAATTTAAATGGTTAGCATTGGTTACCCATTTTTTGCAACTTGCCAACATGCTTATAATCTAAAGTTATAAATTCCTGTTTACTTTCAATTAAGAGAGACTTAAATTTTTAAGGAACAGAAATTGAGACTTTCACGCGGGACATCAGCAAAATATTACATGCATCCCAAAATAACGCCTTCATGAAGATATCAGAAGAACATTAAATTTCAAGTTTAACCTAAGGCCAAATGCAAGTTTAATAGTTGATTTTTATATTCCATCTACAAAGCTAAATTACAACAAGTTGTTTGATTTAAAGCCTGTAAACTATATCAAACAAGATAAGTGAATAAACTGGTAATGCTGTTGTAAATTAATTATGTTGAGAAACTTACTGTGCTTGTGAGTCTGTTGTTCTGCGCATCATCTGCCAGGTATGCTCAACAAACATAGCTTGCTGCAACAACTTATTCAGCCTCTGAAAATGGCGCTCTGAAAACAAATTATGCAAAATAGGTGCTTAATTAGCATATTTTGCGGTCACATTGCAGCTGGCACAAGCGCAGCTCTAGCCCTACCTACCCACCAAATTTCATGAATGTAGGGTACACGCTTCTTAAAATATGCCATTGAAACCATTTTATGCATAAATTATGCAAATTGGGTACTTAATTAGCATATTTTGCACCAAAATCGTTGCTGGATCCAGTTTGGCTCCGGGCCTACCCAGTCACCAAATATCATTAAAAAAGGGCATGTGGTTTCTGAGATTTGCTCCAGACAAACTTTGTGGACGGCGGACAGAAAATTGGAATGCTATGGGCAGATTTTCAAGCGAGACCAAAAAAAATAAAAAATTCTGAGTCCCTGTATTTTGGAATGTAACTTGATGATCTCAACAACAAAATTTGTCATACATTTGAACTTTCGATTGATTTTTCAAAGATGAAGGTCGCTGACAATTACTTTTCTTCTCCCAATTATTGTGTAGACCTCACTGAATGAGTAATAACACACATTGGGATTTTTAAGTCCAGAATTTGACCAAACAGGGGTAGACTACCCTACTCTTTATAATACTGACTGCGATTACATGTACAGGTATGACTCAAGTGAACGACGGCATTATGTCTCCTTAGAAGGACAACGATCTCTCATGAAATATTTACCCAACTCTAAATACTTCATGAAGGGGCGGAGAAGAATAAAAATATAACTCAATGCTCCCACCAAGCCAGATTAACATCTTAGCAAAGTTTCCCAGATTCCATTCTGGCAAGGCAACCCTCACCGGAAATCAAACCAGGTGTGAAAGGAATCTTAGTAGGTAGTCCGCCTTCCATAGACCATAACAGAGTAAAGCGTGAAACTGATGTTGCGTGAGAGTTGTTAGCCTATACTTTACTGTATAACCCGGACAATAAGAACGGGGGACTTACATTCCTGCTACACCGGGCCCACTGCATGCAACCACTACACTACGACCCCCACTCAATCAGCAGTATATATCTGCATTGACACCAGGAAGTATAAGTTTTGGGCAGGATGTACAATGACCTGTTAACTTTGAATACTGCCTGTACTTTCGTAATTCCAACACACTGTGCCGTGCACAACGCATTAATATGAAGTCAAATGTGGGTTCATCACAAATCCACGACGTTACACCCTGTATCACAAGTTATTCTGAGTTGCTGAAATTTGGCTGCTATATGGTCATTTGCAATTAAAAGGGATAAGACAAATTCAGCATCATCCCCAATTTTTCCCCAAGCATTTTGAGAATTTTGCATCAATTGAAGTATTAGCGGTAATAATGGCAGCATCAACATTTTTAGATATTCTTTTATTTCTAATTATTGTTGTCAACAACAATAAATACTGCCCCCTACAGTTGAAACTTTAAAGTTGGCTTTATCAGTAGATGTAATACAAACTTGGAATTTCTTTTGATTCTTCTGCAGTTTATGAAGTGAAAGAAATGTTTTACAAATAAACCTTTGCCTCTTTCTTGAAAAATAGCATCAATACACATGTTTAGAGAAGAGCCTCATACCTAAGAACAACAAACAAAATAAAATTCTACTTTTTCACTTTTCTGATCAAAAATTTCCAATAACATATTATGTGTAAATCATCCATATATTCCACTTCGAAACGGATAAGTTACTAGTTTCAATTCAGTTTAAAACTAACCTGTATATGGGATAAGTCCTTCAAGCGTCTGTTGGATATCTGGATGAGCCAGGAGATCTGTTGGACGACGTCGCTTCAAAATGATGGAGATGACGAGTTGTGCAGTGTGGCAATGCCTGGAGTTGGTGTTCCACTGGTTGGCAAAACGTAGGGTAGCATCTAACAATGTCAATGAGAGACAAAAAAATGTTTAATTCTGCTTTAGCCAAGAGGCCCGGTATGGTGCGTTAGGAGTACAGCCATTTCATCACTGCAACATTGCCCGACATCTACTAATACACAATCATTGCACGCGCTACTAGCAGTACGCTTTTGAATCTAAAGACTGTGTATCGATTATAGGTTAATAAATGCGCATTTCATATGCGAGTGAAATGAGACAAAATCAATACACGCATGGTCAATTTTGATGCGTACAATTCAAGAGGCCCATAGGGGCCGAGTGCATTGGAAAGCAATCAAAATTTAGTTAATTTACAAATGCATTGATTTTTTATTTTGTCTCATTTTATGAGAATAATGGAATGCAAATTTATTAATCTAATTCATACATGACAGAAAAATAATATTGCATCTTTTGTGAAAGAAATCAGGCCTTTATTTGACCATCAAAATCCAAAACTTCTCTAAACTAAATAAATAATCACTCGACAAAAACAATGAAACATTTTTACACACTAAACGCCCGCCACGCAAACAAAAACGCAACAAGTGCAGTGCATTGTGAGATTTCAATGCACTCCCTGTACTTTATATTCTTGCGTTCTGACTGGCTAGGTGACACGCGGAGTGTATGAATAGATGTCGAGCGGTGTTGCAGTGATAAATCGCTGGACTGTGTATGCACCATTACAATGCTGAAAGGTGGTTTCATTGAGATGCGACAAGGTCAAGTTTGCGCACTTTAAATTTTTGACGTCACGCTGGTCATACAACAACACGACAGGCAAGTCTGAAACCAGCTTTGGGATGGAGGAGCTGTGCCATGGGACAATGCTTGGAATTGGTGATGCAATTGTTGTCAAAACATAAGGTAGCATCTAGCTGTGAAAGGTAAAAATGGTAAGGGAGCCTTCAAAGGCGGTTGACCATCAAGACCAGTTGCTCTTGTACTCAACAATGGTAACCGCCCAGAATTCACATTTCAGATTTAAGTAATGACTTGGAAATTTTCTGGAGGTTGTCAGACGACAACTCTTTAGGTCGATGAGATGGCAAGCTGTGCAGTGTGCATCTAAATATCGAAGATGACTTAAATTTTTAGTGTCTCATGGATGTGATTAGTTGTTCATGTAATTGTCACACCGAGTGTTTGTAGCTAGGAATATTCAGTAACCATGCAGTTTTACAAAAACTGTTAAAATCTCATTATTATGCTTATTAAATTTGCTTTGTTATATTTTGTTTGTTCTCACTGCTTATGCGCGCCTTGATCTCTTTGTAGAGGCCCTATAAAATTCCTGTTTGTATGTATGTATCATCATGTATAAGCTTAGGCCTAAAAAAATTGTTTGTTTGCCCTCTGCGACCGACCATAAAAATGCCAAAAATTTGGCTCGGGATTTTTATTTATTTATTTTTTTCTTCAAAGACCTAAAATATGAAAACTCATCATTTTCAAGGAAATGTAAAATTTAGCAGTAGCAAGTTTCACCTTTAGTTTATGAAATGCGTGTCTCCTCTAAATAATGACCCACGATTGTTGATTAAGCCCTTCCCTGCTTGGTATTCGCGTAAAAATCCTTGGAATGACATGAAAAATGAAAATTTATGTGAGATTGTTAAAAAAAAACATTGACTGACCGACCCAAAATTTTATTTTTTTCCACCGGAGGGCAAACAATCAATTTTTTAGGCCTTCTGGGCAATTGAATCATGTACAACAAAAATATCAGCTTGATTTCTTTTTGCATATACAGAGGATGCTGCTTGTACAGCAATTCTTTTATTAATTCTAAGATTTAAGGATAAAAATATTTTAATTTTTTAATCTGTCGAAGAAACAGACTTCTCAGTGGAGACAAAATAGTTTCAATGGTTACATCGACCCGACAGTGTGGCACTTACCAATTTGATCCTGCCGCAATTTTCCCAGCGTCATTTCTAAGCCAGCTTCTCCTTCAGGTTCTTCCATTATACCTAATAGATAAAAAATAAAATAAAAATGTTTTCTTACATCAGTTTTGTGCATACTTCCATTCATGTATTAATAGCCATGGAATTTAAAAGAGAGTTTCGCTACTTGCTGCTCTCTTCTTGTCAAGCATGGAGACAAGTTCTGGATTTGTTTTAAAAATGATCAAGATTGGTAGATAGAATGTGTGCATTTTATTTCAGGCC
The DNA here is from genome assembly GCA_000969725.1 of Ophiothrix spiculata. Taxonomy (NCBI): domain Eukaryota; kingdom Metazoa; phylum Echinodermata; class Ophiuroidea; order Amphilepidida; family Ophiotrichidae; genus Ophiothrix; species Ophiothrix spiculata. The sequence goes on from JXSR01S009981.1 coordinate 12,740, forward strand.
CAAACCTTCCACACTTCAACCTATGTCTATTGTGATGTGTAATTTAACAACAAGGTTATTTATATATCCAATGGCCCCACATGTTGCAAAATTCTGCACTTTATATTTTTTAGATTTTTGATATCATTGTGATGTTGAATTAACCTCAACTAATACTCCCAACCCAGTTTTATTCCACAAAGCTGTTGTTCATTAATGCCCAGGTTGCAATATCATTATTACACTTGATAACTAAAACAAATCGTAAGCTTTTATATAACGCTCAAATAAATCCTTGTAATTTGATTGATAGATTTATATATCACGTGTCATTATTTATAACATCTTTTCAGTACATGAGGTCCAATCAAATAGTTATCGTGTTGGCCAAAACAACAAATTCTTCAAGCATTAAATTAAACAATTTGGAAAGTGTCTGAATCATGACTGGCTGAATTAACTATTTGAACTAATTTGTGATTAAATTGAATGGAATATAGTTGTATAAAACTGGATCATTTGGAAACTGGAATTTAAATACCACAGAACAAATAAAGTCTAGCAGAAACATAAGTTTGTCAATTGCAATTTTTTTTGGCAAATAATCTTAAAATTGTCAAATTTCAAGGATTTATTTAAATATTATGTAAAACAAATAATGAATGGTTTTTATATTTGTGGAATAGAACAAACATTTTCATTTGGTGAAAGCTGAAATGTTCAATTTTCAGCTTACACCTAATTAAAATATTTGCACTATTACACTCATCAACATTCAAAATTTGAATAATACTGAAACTGATTCAAGTATCAGCCACACAACAATATCATAAGGTAGAACATCTTAATACTCACTTTTGATGATGTTCAGCAGTCTAAATGGCTTGTCAAGGGTGATAGCCAGACCGATGGCTTTCAAGTATTTTTTGTCATGTAGTAAGTTGGACAATTGCTGTTCTCTGAAAAAAAAAATCAACAGCCATTTTAAACGAGGTATAATGATGATATAAGTTTGGTGGAACTCACAATTCAGATACGATCTGAATTTGGATACCCACATATCAAAAATCGATCAAAATTCTGATACCCGATTAAAGTTAGGGAGGGTATCTGAATTCTGATACGCCTGTCGGGGGTGCAGGTAACAAATCGTCATTTCCATCTATGCAAATTCTATTGAACAGCTTTGAAACATGTCCTGACCACAGAAAGCATCATAATTTGGTGAAAACTATATTAGAATTAGGGTACAAACAATGATAACATTATTGACTTTTGCACATACCGCTATTGTGCGTGGCAAAGCTGAATATATTCATTGCCCTGTTCATTACCATGATTGCCGTGTACATAGAATGATGACGTAGCTGGAGCCTCACTTTGGCCGCACTAATTTAGGGATCATCTACTACTCTCTACGAGTGGTGATTAGGAAATTTCCCATCAAGAATTGTGTACATGTACATATTTCGACCAGTTTCAGCTGTGTTACCCTTTTTTTTAATCCAAATTAAGATACGTATCCAAATTGTGAGTTCCATCGAACTGGTATGTGATGGACATGATCTGCTTCATAAGCAACTCCAACAATTCCAGAAACAATAAAAAATAAGTACATCTTCTAATTACAAATAATCAAAATTAAAATCAAATGAATTAATTCCCACAAACTTCTTAAAACCATCTAACGGGTGAGTAAAAAATTGGACTTGGAAAACATAATTTAGCCAATATGATGATATTGTAAAAGTCCTAGTGAACTTGTCCCATAATTCTTTATCACTGCTTGTAAAATATAACTGAAGATAACAATTACAAAGAAAGAAAGAATTCTTTAGGCTAATCGCCAAGGATAATCCAAGAAATCTTAACTGAAGCTTTTTACCATTGGGGTCCAAGATCTTTCTTTAATTAAATCAGTTTTGGATGCACGAGGAAGACCGGAGTACCCGGAGAAGAACCTGCGGAAGTGAGCATGGACTGAGAACCAAATGCACATTCAGCACCGGGACCGGGAATCGAACACAGGTTTCAGTGGTGCAAAGCAAAGAAAATACTGCTGCGCTTACCTGCTTCCCCAAGACAAAATGATTTACAAAATGTTGATTTTATATCCATCTATCTTTTTCTTTGGATTAGAAAAATTGGTAGACAGCTTGTCCCAATATTAAAGCAACGAGCAAATAAAAAAATATTAAAAATAGTTGCCAAAAGATTAAATCCTAGTACTATATGGTTTTTCAAAAGTGGAGTTATTTGTGAGATTAGACTTCCAGCTAAAGAAATACAAAATTTGAAACGAGGAGAGTATGGCGGTATTCTGCAATCAACTAGAGAACAATCAATCCAAACAAAGCTTACTAACCTGTAGCTAACATCAAATGATATGTTAAGTTCATCTTCAACTAAAAACAGGTCAAAATTTTTAAATTAAAGTACGAATCTTCCTTGAATCTGTTACTTCTGGTGAGACAATCAGGTAGTTTAGGATACAATTTCTACCAAAAGAGTCGAAAAAAGTATCATAATGATAGATGTCAACCAATAATACTGTTATTCACCAATCTTTAACAGAAACCATGGAAAAAAACTGAAGACAAAGGAGTTAAAGAGTTATTAATTCATCTGGCCCGTCAAAGGGACGCAACAGGTTGACTCAACCAGACGCAACAACTAGCTTAATATCAGCAGATCCTCATTAAATTGGATCATTATGTCATGAAATGAGTTCAAGGGATGCTCCTGCTAATCATGTGATGTTTTAAGCAATTTACATTCAACGTGTGCCCCATTACGTCACCATAGGTAAAACTTTACAGATAAAGAAATCAGACCATCAAGATTTTTCGGGTCTTTACAAAATGTGCAATAACTTTTGATTCAGAGATCCAAATTAAACAAAACAAAAACCCTGTAAAAGCCAATGGTCTACTCTATTATATTATTATGACATTTGCTCACAATTGTGCTCTGTTCTCTGAAAAGAAAAGTTCAAAGTTTGTTGCATTTATTGGGACACCCTGTACCTTTGAATGACAATGACATAATTGTCACTACAAATTGAGATAACTGTCCAAGTAACTTAAACTCTGAAAGCAATAACTGATTGGATATATTTTTATCTTACTTGAGAAGTTGGTCCTCCATTTTAGTCCTCTCCTCTTCTTGCTCAATTTCTGTGCAATCCTATAAATAAAACAAAGTATAAATATTCACATTATGATAAATTCATATAACGAAACTATCAATTTCAAAGTCAAAACAAGCATACAGTTCCGCATTCATTTTCATCAAAATAATAAAACACACGTTTAACCTGAACAAGGCTGCTGTATATCCCTGGTTCTTATCACAATGTTGTTGCGATTGTGGTTGATCAAGTGTTGTGATGCACTTATTAAGCATTTTTCAAACTAGAACTAGTGCCACCTAACTTCGTCACAGGTCAACTACTATTGACAATCAAAGACCACACCTTATTTGTATTCACCCAATGCCTTGACACATTTCTTGTAAACCTACCTCCCACATAATCAAGCTAGAATCAGCACCTCCCGACACCACCATGCTTTCATCACTATTGACAGCCAGCGACCATATTTTATGTGTGTGCTCATCCAGTGTTTTGATGCACTCATTTGATTTGATAGTCCATAGCTTCAATAATCCATCTGAACCACTGTAAAAATAAATGTGCAAATGACATTAAAAACATTTATTACAAGAAAAACAGTTTAGTGTTTGTCATAGGTGTACCGGGGAGATACCGGACCCGGAACCATTTTCAGCTATGTCTTAGATTTATTGGAACAAGAGTGAATACCTAGCTGATTACCCATATACAAACTTACCCTAACCTCTTGTGGGAAAGTACCCCCGTCATGGCATCTTGTGGCTATGCATCGCGTAAAATGCTTGCCAAGACCTACGACTATGGTTTGATTGAAATAAGGAATGCCATTGAAACAAACAATACAACAAAATGTGGTCTATTGATAGATATACCTATACTTTAATCAACACTAAATAGGTGGGAATTATGAGGTTTTTCTTCATCCGCAAGTAAACATAATCTCACTTACACACGTGTCGTAGATACTGATGTGCGAGTCACATGTACAACGTGAGCTGTGTCTCCTGCAGTTGTGCTGTGTTCAGCTACGTTCGTGCTTAACTGTATCAATTAATGACGTAAAGAGGCCCACCTATTTGGTGTTGATCAGAGTATATATATATGCCAGAATTTCCAGGATTCTCTCAATTTATATCACCACTTACCAAGATAATATCTGCATGCCTCTAGACAAGAAGACAAATTTCATTACCGATGCATCATGCCCTTCAAATGTCTGGAAATAATAGGATAACAGTAGTTATTATGAAGCAAAATCCCGGGCAGGGGGGGGGGGGGTAACTGGGTATTCTGACCTGGTAACCACCTGCGTTACCAAAAAGGTGAGACCTGACAGGTCTTGAGACTTGCAATATAAGGGTATCAAAATCAACCTTATACTCTGCAAGTCTCATATAGGGTATCAAATTTGGCTTTTAAGTCTTTTATAGGGTATCAAACTAAGAAAGAATGGTTGAATCAATGACAATGGTGCCTTAAATTGCCAATAAAATTTTGAAAATACCTAGAAACATGTCTTCAGAGTGTTCAAATGGTATACAGTTACATTTAACATATGATTTCTTGCAACAATTATTTGTCACATTTGCGTACGGTCTCAGATAGGGTATCAATTTGAACAGGTACGGTCCCGGATAGGGTATCCATTCAAACAGATATGGTAGACTTCAGATATGGTAGGCCTCATATAGGGTATCATTTCACCTATTTTTGCCAATATTTAGTCTCACATAGGGTAACCTTTGGAACCTGCGGAACTCGGGTGGTTACCCGGAAACAAATATCAGTTATTCCCCCCCCCCCCCCCCCCCCCACCCCGGAGCAAAATAAGTTCATTTCACTTCCCTTTTTGCCTTATGGTGTGTAAATTCAACAATGCAATTTCCTCTGTAATTGTGGCGAAGTAACAAAATGGCAAAATGCCACGGGTGGATTTTAAACTCAGGATCCCTTTTACCATCTGGACAACACTGGCTCCTAGCCTCTTTTGTAATGTAATATTAAACACTGATCTAAATATGCCAGTACAGGCCAATCAATCTGTACAGTGTGTTGAAAAGTACCAACACAGGTATTAAAATGCAAAACAAGTTTTAACTGTCTCTGGATGACTTAATCCTAGCTCTAAGGCTAACCTTAAGGTTAGAAGACTAACCCTAAGGTTAGTCTTTGGTTAGGAGTAACTCTAAGGCTAACCCAAACTATAACCTAAATCTAACCTTATATCTTATAACACTTTTCAGCATTTTATTAGGGAAAATTAACAAAACGAACAAATTTTGTAGATAAGTTTTGATTATGAAAAGATAACAACAAAGATTCTTCTTACCAATAAAATGTTCTACAGAGATCTGGACCTGTGATCTGGATCTCTGAGATGAGGTTGATGTCCCTTTGTAACTCACCTTCACACAAGAAAAGTTGCTAATTGCCCAGATTTTAATCGTCCCATCAGCTGAACTTGTAGCCACAGCCTGAAATAAGGAGAGGGAATTTCAATCAAAGAAACAAATTAAAATCACTGGTATTATGACTTGTGCATATATTTGAATATACGAAAGCAAAACTGATCCAAGTCTATGCTACCTTATCCATACAAAAGGAAGTGATGATCAATGCCCAGTATAAATTTTGAATGGCAATTATAGACATAATAATAATAATAATAATAAAAACGCATTTTTAAGCGCATTCTGTCAAAGACCGCAATGCGCTTTACAACAAAATATGCAAAACAGAATAA
>JXSR01S009981.1:20909-39563 GCA_000969725.1 Ophiothrix spiculata
GTGATTATCCAGAATCGTACGCAGAGAAGAGTACTGGCCCACGCAAGCGTTAGGATCTGTGAGGGGCTCCGAAACCAACGGACATGATTGAATGTCAGATTTGAATTGTTCCAAGTCAATACCACGTAAGTTACGAGATTTGATCTTGATCTTTGTAGGTTTTGGACGATCCATGTGAAGGAAACATCTCACCGCGTAATGATCTGAAGGCAAGTCTTTAAAGATCGCAACAGAATCAGCAAGATTGTCTGCCTGACGCGTAATAATCAATTATAGGACAAAATACTTTCTTTGGCCTCAGTAGGGAATATATGGACTTAGATCAATTTCAACATGTAAGGAGTCATTTTTTAGCTTAGAAAATGCCACAACAGATGAAATGAAAAAATCTAAATTGATATCATCTGCAAAGTCCCCCCTTTCGAGGTGAGCCATCACATATTCATTTGTTTTTCATAGGTATCCCTAATTTTATGTACTGTAGCTTATGATTGGTGTCAGCCATATCAATTATAAGTTTTTTGCTATTATGTAACTATGCAACTGATCTGAAAAATCTATAAAAGTGTAGATTTCTATACATGATCGGGTTAACACTAGCCTTAAATATGAAAATCTGATGACAGCATTTCATAAAATGTGATCCGCCATATCGAAAGGTACCTTAAGGGTCCCAAACTCATAATTGTGCTTAGGTCTCATCTGAAAGTTGAGATTTTTAGCTGTAAAATGACACTTTGCTTATCATTATTGAATTTGATGTTTGGTTACAAAGTAACATCCAAATTGGTAAAAGGAATTGGGCTGGTTCAGAAAACTATAGTTCTGAGAAGATCTAATTAAAGTTTTTGTACTGAGTAAAACTTAAATGGAGAGGATTTTTATCTTGGTTTTTAACATATTTTCTTTTATTTTGGATGTTGTAACCTGATTAATATGATAGAAGACACTTCAAAAGTAACATTTATGATGAAATTAGATATTCGACCTTGGACGTGATTCTTGACTATGCTCAGCTTCAACAGCCTGTATCCCGTATTCTTAATCAATGAGCGTGATTTACTTCCATACAAGGATTAATTGGCCATCCATTATGAGATATATGACAGCGCGTCAGCGTTACGCGCAGTGGACCTGCGCATTGAAAAATTGCAGCATGGTGTATATATATGCACACATCTGACTTGCAGTTCTTTACTTGAATTGGAATATTTCATGTTTGAACAGGGGTTCGCTTTTCAAACAATGATGTCCATTGTATTTTTGCAAATAATTGACTTCATTCTTGATCTTAAAATGTCTCAAATTTTTGACTAGAATAAAAATAAAAGATAATTTTTATTATTTTGCCTGTCACGTTTCGTAAATAATGTACACCCATCCTTAATGAGACGATAGATGACGGGCAAAACAACAAATCTTTTATTCTCTAAAAATACTATACCAGCCTTAAGGTACGTATATGTTGATATGACAAGCCACAAATTTTCTTTCAGTCTTTCACACATACCTCTGTAACTGGTACATTTACTGTAGAAATGGCTATCTATACGTACATAGTCATACTTTTTAATATGGGCACCCATACAAGGTGGATTTGTTACATTGAGAGTGATTTAAGCATCAGTTTTTGTCATATCTTTTTAACAATCCCATAAAATGTCATAATTTTGGTATGATTTTAAAGACAATTTATTTGACTTTCAAGAAATTAAGAATAGAACCCAAATGAAGTGATTAATTAAACTTAATAACCTGTTAAAGCTAATTAGTCAGGGGTTGAGGCGGGTGTGGTTGAGGCGGATGAGGTTCAGGCATCGTGAAAATTGTGCATCAATTTTTCTGTCATATCTTCTTAAAAACCCATTGAAGTGTCTTAAATCTGATATGATTTTAAAGGCTAGTTATTGTTGATCAAAACCAAGTTGGAATTAACCCAAATAAAGTTGATCTCTATTGCTAATAACAAGTTAAAGTCAATAAGCTAATTTAGCTGAAAACAGACATAAATGCGGTTGGTGTGGATGAGACATGTACATTGTGCATCAAATTTGTCATAACTTTTCAAGAATTGTATGAAATGTCATAATTTTGGTATGATTTTGAAGATAATGTAATAGTTTATAAAATCAATTAAAATAATAGTAAAATAAAAGTTTTATCGACTCTAATCAACTATTACTAGGAAGGTGTTGGGTTTGGATGAAGTGAGTGAGATGTAACACAAATGGGCCCCACCTCAAAAAATATGACCACATGTATAATCAGGTGGGATAAATAATATATCACTTACCTGATCAGTAGGAGAAAATCTGACACACCAGATGCCTCTTTTGTGACCTCTAAATGACCCCAGCATGACTTCTTTGTCTAAATGCCACAATTTTGCTGACCTGTCCTGGGAGCCGGTGACCAAAAGCTTATCATTGGGAGATATGTCTACAGAGTTGATGTCCTAAAAATTAAAAAAAACATGATTTAAATTTAAAAGATAATCCATACATTGATTCCTATATGTGATGGCTCACCCCGAAAGGGGGGACTTTGAAGATGATATCAATTTTGATTTTATCATTTCATTTGTTACAGCATTTAAAATGACACCTTATTTGTTGAAATTGATCCAAGGCGATCAAATTTTACAACAGAAAATCTGCTGGAAATTCTTATTATTTTCTTAATTTTTTGTTGCCTATTTTCATCAGTTTCTCGGAAAGTGTTTTGTCGCAAAGTCCCCCTTTTCAGGGTGAGTCATCACATATAGGTTCACCAAAAAAGTTGTAGTGTTGCCCTCAGCAACTGACTCTAGTGAAATTTAAACAAAAAATATTAGGGTCTAGAAAGCACCCAATTTTACTCATATTGGGGTGGTTTTGAGAATTTTTTGAGAAATTCCACAACAATTACTTTTTTATGCAAAGAAAGCATTGATTGAGATAGAAGATAATGAGTTTTCAAAACTTTTTGAAAGAGTCAACAGACTGATTTTCACAGATATGATGAGGCAGCACTGCAGCACCTTTAAATTGATACATTTACAGGTTGATGGTATATCAAGAAGTATACAATTTTTGATGGTTTTATATTCATCAAAACCTACAATATTTTGCAGTATAAGATCAAGCTCATCTCTAAGATACATTGTACATGCCTTTTATAAGTTTCAGGAACTATCATTCAAGACTTAAATGAAATGCAAGTAAAAGTGGTTTTATGTATAATTACTCCTGAAGTCTTTACATTTCTGAAAAAGATCACGCATACATTTTAAAAAACATCAGACAGGATTCAAACAGACAGAATGGGTTACCATGGTGGCACTTTTTATCTCATAGATTTAAGGTCAGACTAGCTGCGAGACTAGCTGTCGTTGCGGCACACAACATTGCAGCACACAACAAACATTTGCAATTTTGAGTTGTCGTGCTGTAGCACGACACATTTGCATATTGCAAGCAAAGTTGAATTTATTCCAACTCAAAATATCGTGTCGTTGCGACCATCACGACAGGGTAATCGATATATCGGCTTGTTGTGCTTGCCGCAAACATTTTCTGATGCGACAAGGTCGAGTTTGCACACTTTAAATTCTTGCCTGTCGTATGGTCGTGCAACAGCACGACAGGCTTGTCTGAAACAGCTTTAGAGGCGAGATATCAGACTCCATATACCAGTCTGTGTAATGGCATCATCAGCCATGGACCTATTCGGGTACACTCGGTTCCTGCCAAAATCAACATCGGGCATCGAGATTCGGTAAAGCAAATGATATGCCACACTGTGTTTTCAATATTTGCCTATAACGGCAAGATGTAATACATCATCGGCAAAAACCTAATATCCCAAATTTTGTCTCCATGTTGGAATAACAATGGCACCAAGTCTGGTGTCTCCCCTCTAAATCTATGATTTGACCTGAGACATGTGTAAGCTTTATGTAAATATGATTATGATCATTCCTGCAGGTTTTTTCCACATACTTTTGTTTCCTTCGCATCTGTCACCATCAATCAGGAGGAATCCCTGTAAAGCTCACACACTTTGGGAATTGCTTCCCTTGCCTTTCGGCCAAATGTCACAATTACTTATGAATACCAATGTTCCACTCACTTTGTCATGAGCCTTCTCTGCAAACTTGACTTTGAGTTGACTGACAGTTTGGCTAGAATCAGATGATATATCCTCATTCTCAGGTACTGACCACACCTTGATGGTCTGGTCTTCACTGCCACTCACTAGGAATGAGGTTGATAACCTGCAAAAACAAATATGCAACAAAAATATTGAAACTTTGCCATGGGGCACTGGTTTCAAAAAAACATGGTTCAATTTTTGGGGTATTAAGATAAAAATTTGTGATAAAATTTTGTTTCACAGCTAAAGCATATTTTCCTCAACCAATTTGTAATATTTTGTGTTGTTTGTAAGATCTTTGGTTGAATCTGAAGTATTTTCAAGCTGTTGCTTCAAAAGGTCCTTTTACAGCAGTACTAATTCTGACTTAGACCGGAGCTAACTTTAAACTCAGTCTAAATCTTTTTGGAATACTGGACCTTGTTACTGATTGCTGTGTTTTGAGCCAAACTGCGTTCAAACCAAGAAGTCCATTTCATAGGCAAGCTACGACACTTGGCTTACATAAAACTCTTGTCACTATTGATCTTGAAGGCATTAGTCATAATCCACTTGGGTATGAAAACTTGCGAAAATTTATGAGACCTTAATAAAATCAAAACAAACAAACAAAATCATATTTCTTGCTCTAAAAACAATTTTCAGCCAAATTCATTTCTAGGGGTTTTGTCAGCAGTGTTTCTATTTTCCTAAAGTGTGAGATTTCAAATGTGTAGCTGTTGGTTTAAAAGTGAATATTATTCTTTTTGGAAGGTTAAATATACTTAACATGATTTCTTCTTTAAAATATATTGATGGTAAGAAGAAGTTTTAATTTCAAGAATTTAGTGATTTATTTCTAGAAACAATATCACTTAATTTCTCATTCTCTGGAGAATGAGAAATTCAAAACACAAATAATTGCGTGTCTTACTATAAATATTCAAGTTCATCAAGAATGGTTATGGATAATAGTTAATAGTTAGAAGTACTTTCTTAAAATGCAATAAAATCAGTAGGTGTTGAGGAACGTTGCACTTTGATGATTTTGGCTAATGCCTTTAAATGATTCTGAGACAAGCAGACAGAATCTGATCATAGAAGCCTATATTCGACAGGACTAGCATTTTGGACCTTAATCATGGAAGACAGGTCGCCTGGGATAACATCATCATGCAGACACATAATTGTGTACACACAAAGCAAGATTTTGAATAAATAATAAGCTGCATTAAAAAATCTCTTACCTAGCTGTAGCCACAGTGCCGACTGAGTGTGTATGTCCATTACCAACAGCAACACAATATACATTCTTAGTATCACTGTCCATTTTCCACAATCTCACTGTGTTATCCTACAGTGTGCAAAAAAAAAAGAAAGAAAGAAATTCATGTTAACCCTAACACTTTTAAGCACCTATTCGTTTAAAAACTACCTCCTCCCAGAAATTTACATGTTAAAAATGGGTGGTTTCCCTCAGAATCAAACCAGGACCTCTTGCATCCCGGTCCAACACTCAATGATGCAAGCCAACTAGTATACGCTGCATTGGCAGCGTTTTCGTGATTATAGCTAACTCAGATCTGTGACGTATTTGGACCTATGCAATTTTCTTGATTTTGTGGAAATTGGATTTTGTGAGGTTCGGTGGTGTTAGGGTTAGGCGGGGATTTCAGATTTGTTGTCTGTTTAAAAAAAAATTGTTATCATGAAATTGATATTGCAAAATTACAGTTATGTCAATTTCATTTAGTGCCATCTGAGCCTAGATATAAAATATGATCTACAATTCAATGCATTGATAACTATGTTGTATGCATAACATGATTAGTTGAGACAAACAGGAAAACCAATTGCAGTATTTATGCAAATAAGCATCACTGCAGTAAAACATCTTTGATATAATCACTATACCTTGAAGTATGCAACAAGCCGCCGATTAACACACATAAACCAATATGACCATACGGGGAGATAAATTAGTCCATACTTTTTTAATCATAACAACATACCCAATCATGTTGAATATTCAAACGAACTTATATTTCAAAATTTGTCCATTTGGTAGCAATAAAATTAACCAAAAAATACCAAAATCATGAAAGATTCATGTACCAATTGTATTAATATGCAGTGATTTGGTCTTAATCAATCCTAATCAATCAATGCTAGTCTCTTACTCAATACAATAACAACAGTTAACAATGTTGTAGAATACAAGGGATATTCTTAGGGTCTTGTAACAGAGTCTGATTGCTTGTTGCATACTTCAAGGTTTATAGAGTATATAAAGGCAGGAATTGCGAGGCTTTTCTTTATTCGAGAACAAAGGTAATCTCACTCGCAAAATAGGAAGCAGGTAGCGCAGCGGTAATTCCCTCGCTTTGCACCAATGAGCCCAGGGCTATTGTGGGTTCGATCCCCGGTATCGGCGCTGTATGTGCAATTGGTTCCCAATCCAAACTTGCTTCCCCAGGTTTTCCTCCGGGTGCTTCGGTTTTCCTCCTGCAAATAAATCTGACCATCTGACAGAGGACCCTCATGGAAAGCAGTGCTAAACACTGATAAAGCTATCCTCTATAAATATGTCATATTTATTTAAATTGGTTTTAAAAAAAAGTCAATTGAGTGCCCTACTTGGAAGATCCACTTTTCTGTCAAACTTTATTTTTTCTGTTGCCTTATTTCATTAGCTTCATTAAATGCACTGTATCTAAACACAAAAACATGGTTTACTGTAATAAGGAAATTAAACATCATTAATTTAAGGGTACTGTCAACCCTCATTTTCAAATGCCTTGTAAATCAGCAAGCTAATCAAATTCATATAAAAGCATACAATTCTAGCAGTGGATTTGCATACTGAACATGATTGTCAGGTCATTTTTGGAACAAAATGTGTAATTTTGGCACTTAAGTTTTTAAAAAATTCAAAAATCATGTTTTTGGCTCAAATTTTTTCGAAAAAGCTAACTTAATTTTGGTTTGGTAAAATTTCGAACTATTTTATTTTAGAACTTAGAAAACAATATCAAGGAATGCATTTCTCAATTTTTTTATTTTTTTCCCCCAGTTTTGGAGATATTGAAAAAAAAATGGTCCAAGCGCCTTACCAGTTGAGCTAACTTGACTGCATGACAATATGAACTCACCTTGGAACAGCTTGCTAACATCAGTCCTTTTTTGAACACAGCCAGCTCTAAGACAATATCCGTATGCCCTGTCAAGATCTGACACACATGCGAGTCCATCTCAAACACTCGTATCTGCTCACTGTTACTCGCGACTGCGATGTGACTGCTATCCTCTCCCATAAACTTGACATCCAAAACTTCCTCATTGTATCCTACGAACTTGATGAACAAATTAGGAGAAGTGAACAGTAAATGTGCATGATTTTGCAAAGTAAAATTATGATAAGTTTATTCATAAATTATGCAACATCATAAACTTGCTTGTGATATTAAATCACAGTGAGTTTCATTGAAACCATTCCAAAAATACTGCATGCTGTTGGTAATTATGAGATAAGGAACCTGGTAGGGCAAGAACTTAAATTACTTTAATTTACTACAACATCTAAAAGGGATAAGCAATATGGTAAACATTAAAAAAAACACCCCTACAAAGACCAAGTCTTCAGGTACACTCCCTACACAAAGTATTTCTGCACAAAACCTGCCAGCTTCTTCCTTCCCCACAAAGAGAGACTGTGTAGCTTTGCATTTCACCTACACAGAGGGAAGGGTTTGTGGGGAGGGTTTTGTGGGGACTGATGCAGCTTATTATTTACTGATCAGGCTTACACTTATGCTGCTTCCATACTAGTGTAGTTTTGTAGCTTTGTCGCTTGCAAAAACTTGCCGCTTAGGGTTGTCGTAGCGGGAAAAGCTACATGTCGCTGTTATAATCAATATGACAGAATTTTGTCACACGGCAGGAATTCTTGAGTTGAAAAGAATTTAACTTTTGAAGCAACATGAAGCCACTGTGGGTAATGATGAAAGAAGTGAAGTTCAATTAATGGTGTGAAAAAAAATAAAAGTGAAAAATGTAAAGAGCCAAGGTGGACAAAAGTAGTCAAAAGTTTTTCATGTCATTCTGGTCAAAAGTGATAAATGAGGAAAGGAAAATAATATGAAGATCACTCTGAAGAGTGCATTTGTGTAAGGTATATATGAAAGGGCCTCACAAGTGGAAAATCAGACAGTTAAGCCCACAAGGAGAAATTAGAAGGTGAGCTCTGGTACTACACCACTAAAAACATGTCACAATCATTTGCTGTACCGTGGACTAACAGTTATGCACTCACCTGTTTGAAACTTTTTACCTTTTCTTGAAATTTCACTACAGGGTTACTCAAAGTGTACATCATTAGCATGGTGTAGTAAATTATTACCAGCTTTTGAGAATATGCCACTCATTTCTAATTCTCCTTTGATCCGCCCAGTGTAAGTCTGGTCACTCACCTGCTTTGACAGTTTGAAACCTTTCAACATATACAGCAAAATGTTGTGATCGTATGTGACTAAGGCTATTTCATCTAACTCTTTGCAATACATGGCTTGTGTTACGGCAGCTATTATTTCTTTGCCTTCTCTTTGATTCTAGTGTAAGTCTGGTCACTCACCTGCTTGGAAAGTTTGAAACCTTTCAACGTATACAGCAAAATGTTGTGATCATATGTGACTAAGGCTATTTCATCTAACTCTTTGCAATACATGGCTTGTGTCACGGCAGCTATTATTTCTTTGCCATCTCCTTCCATTGTCTTATATGGCAGGTGTTGCTGGTAAACACATCGGCTGCTCTCTGAATTCCACACTTTGAGAACTCCTGTCAAAAGTTTAAGAAAAAAAGAAGAATGTTTTATCATATTTTTCATGTGTAAAATATTTTAACATTAAAAAATATTTCTTTTCTACATATTTCATAACAAATTTGGTATACCACGTGTATCAAAAAAAATTGTGCACGGATTAAAACTAATTTTGACCTTGATAAAAGAACCAAACCATAATTTTTTTGTAATTGTAGTAAAGCACATTTAATAAGCTTTCAAATGCAGAAAAAATGATGGAAATCGGATGAAAAATAAAAAAGATATGGCCAATTTTGTAAGTACGTCTCTTTTTCTTCCATTCCAATGGGATTTACACAGTTAAGCAAGATATTACATATCACAATTACGGGATATGGCATTATGATAAAAGCTAAAAGTACTCACAAAATTGGTCATATCTTTTTTATTTTTCATCCGATTTCTATAATTTTTTCTGCATTTGAAAGCTTATTTAATCTGCTTTACTACAACAACAAGAAAATCATGATTTGGTGCTTTTATCAAGGTCAAAATCAGTTTTAATCTGTGCACAATTTTTTTTGATACACGTGGTATGTTTGTCAAATCTGGTTAAAATTACCCATGCCTTAAAGGGACTGGCATAGATTCTTCCCGCTACTTTTCTACCAACATGTTTTTACATGAATCAATAAAACAAGTTTATAGTAGTAAAACCTACCAGTAATTTTCACTGAATTTGTGGAATATTGGAGAAAATTGCAATTAATTACCAACTTTAATTTTTTTTTCTCCAGAGAAAATAATGGAATTATAAGTGTTTCAAGCTTCAACATTTTAAAAATATCTTGTTTTTGCACCTTTGATGGGCAAACAAACTATTTTTGATCACATTTATTTTTGATCAAGCTTTGTTTGATCTTACAAGAAATCCATCTGAGTTATAAATTTAGATTTAGAAAACACTGGATACACACCTATCATCATGGAATGATATTTTGCTACCGGTAATAAATTTTCTCTCAATTTGAGCCATTTTGTGTAGATTTTTGAAGTTTTTTGGATTTCACTACATTTTTATTTTATATAGAGCATTTCTATAAGTTTTTAATTCAAAGTGGAATCTAAACTAGTCCCTTTAAACTTTGCCTTTCCAACAAAAGGCTTGATCACAAGTCTACTGTTTGTTAGTATTCTCACTACATTGTATTTGGAGTCAAAGTTATTTTCAAAAGAGTGCTCTATACGTGATCTATAGGAAAGTTGCCACCATAGCGGTAAATGGTTTAAACCCTCTTGTGTGAAGAACAATCAACATCAGAACGACATGATACGCCACCAGCTGCCACATCGCATGTAATAGATTGGGACAGTGCGTTAATTCTTGGTAGAGAATAGGCAACATTTTATTAGAAAGATCAGAGGAGCCACTCAAATACAACGCTAAGGAAGTTAAATAAATGACTACTTGAACATTAATTAACCTACATAAACCAATATGACCTTACCGGGGAAGTAAAAAAATTAGTCTGTATTTCTCGAATCATAACAACGTACCAAATCTTGCTGAATATTCAAATGAACTTATTTTCAATGTTTGTCCATGTGTTAGCAACAAAATTAACCCAAATCATGAACAACTCATGTTAAAAAATATTAATATGCAGTGATTTTGTCTTAATCTATAAATCAATCATTACTAGTCTCTTACAAAATACAAAATCACCAGTTCACAATGTTGTAGAATACCAGGGATATGCTACGGATCTCGTAACAGAGTTTGATTGCTTGTTGCATACTTCAAGGTTGATAGGGTATAGACCAACCCCGGGGGGAGGGTCTTCAAAAAATTTTGTACGGGTATGTGCCTGCTGGACTCTGAAAAACTGACCATCTCTATACCCAGTCCAGGCACTGCTTTAGTGATGCGTTGAGTCAAATGTGACCCAAGCGATATCATTGCATGTGCGTATTGTTGCGTTTAATGCGTACGCGCTATTATCGTAAGCACTGCGTTCATGCAGGTCATTAGCAGAAGTCATTGTTATCTGATAATAAATGCACAGTTGTTTGCTTTTAAATAGAAATAATCTTATTATTACGCAGGTTCTTAATACAGAATAAAATGTAAGAAAATGTATTTTTATGACAGTAGTAAATTACACCTAAACCAGTTCTAATTTCAAAACTTGCCAAAACCTTTAACCTCATTTATTATGTTCATTACTGATTATTAGGGACGCACCATTAGATTTTCAGGGTGGGAGCAGGAAGTTGGGTTCGGGGTTGATTTTTTTTCCGCGCCCAATTTGGGAGCGAATGTTTTTCCTGGAAATGACTGTTTTTCTGCCTATTTCATGTTCATGAGTGCATTTTTTTTCTTCTGCCTGTGGAGTGGGAATTTTCTGCTTCCCCCCCCCCCCTGGAAATCGAATGGTGCGCCCCTTACCTTCAGCCCCTGCTGTGATGAAATGGAATCCCTTGTCCAAGGTCAACTTCAGATCCTCTTCGTTATCAAGTGGGTTTGGTACAAACATCACAAATTCTACAGCCTAAGTGATTAGACAAAACATCAACAAAGTTATTTTCATTTCCAAATATGTAAATTTAATTTTACACAAAGGAGAAATGAGACCTAGAATAATTCTTTATTACTAAAAATCTTAACAAAAAATAACTAGTCACATCAATTGTAGGAAATCAGACCATACAGCAGGTATTGAATATACAAAATCTATCAAGCCTAAGTTTAAACACAATAACCCCTGTACCATAATTTTGGTAATTTATAAACTATTCTAGCAAAAATCACAACAATGAATAACTCTGAAAAAATTTTTTTAAAAAAACCTGCGATCTAATGATGCACCTGATCCAAAATATAGCTAGGTAGGTTTACATCACAGAGACACATTCCTAGAAAATTTAAGATGAAACATTTATCTTGTGCGCAGGCCTTCAAAACTGTATTTCCTGCATGTCATTATTGTACATTATAAAGGCAATTAGTTTGGCATGAGACCATTAGATACCTTATGACTTGCTGTAGTAGGTGTACATTATACATGTTTCCTATACCAATGTGACAATCGTGTTGCATGCCCTAGCTATCGCACGCTGTCAAACTTTACACTTAATATAAAATAGTATATCATGAATAGTATATAAAATAGTATATCATATTAGCTTTCTAAAGCCAATTTCAATGCCTCCAAAACTATAAAACCCAGGAGCTGTCCCTCATCCATGTACCCTATGCCATTGGGTAGTGGCCAAAGTTGAGGAACCCTGGACCCCAAGATGGACAAAGATGGACAGATATTTTACAGAAATTCATAAAAACCCTCAATTTGAGTGAAATATTTTGAACCCTAGGCCTATGGAGCATTCGATTCTGAGAATTCCTTCAATATGAGATCACAAAGCAAACAAGGTGAAAAGAACCCACCTCGTAAATTGGTATAGTTTTAAGCCGTTCATGCTTGGCCAGATCCCAGACAATGACGATATTATCCCTTCCTGCAGTGAGCAATACTTTACTATCATGGCTGACTGCCAGGCTGGTTATGGTACTGTTGTGACTATCTAAGACAGCAATACATCTGAAATCAAAAACCACAAAGAAATTTTACAACTTTTACACTCTTGGTTCTTTATAGTCTTATTGCTACATGGCATCAGTTTTTTAATTTTTGGAAGGTCAAAATCTGTCGGTACACTTTCATGATCTTTATTTCTGTTTTAAAGTACCTTTTGAATCTCTGCACCAGCCTACATATCTTCATGCCTGACTCCGAATAAATCAACTTGCATTCTACACTCTACTTCTGCCTCGACACGTCTTAACCAACCTTCAATCTAAAAAGCTCTTAAATCTGCCAGCAATCGTACTCTCTGCTACGGACCAAGTGTACTTTAGGTCCCATCCACAATTTTAGGGTCAGGGTTTAATAATAATAATAATAATAATGGGAATTTATAAAGTGCAAGTATCCGTCAAAGAAGCCGCTCACTGCGCTAAAACAGGCAAAAAGATAGCAAAAACATGGAAATACAAAATCTTACAACTACATACTCTACAACAAAAATGATATTACAGAATATTTGAATAAGCTACAGTGAACAGATGTGTTTTAAGAGAAGTTTTGAAGCTGGACAATGAATTGGAAAGTCTGACGTGAATTGGTAGATTTAGGGTTAGGTTTAATTTAGGGTTAGGGTTAGGGTGTAGGATTAGGGGAATTCTGACTCTTTATCATGGTTCAAAAAATCTCTGGAAACGTATCTTTATCCAAATGTAGTGTAATTTGTTTGTTTGCTAATTTTGCACTTTTTGGCAATTGCTATTAAACAGAAAAAGTGCCTCACTAACATAATACCCAGAATGTTAAGTCCACGTTCACTATAGCTGACTGCGTACGAATTTGAACTTGTAATTTTACTAAGCACACAAACTTTAAATTCAATTTTCTTAGAACTATTGTTTCTAAATCAACCGATGCCTTTTACCAATTTGGATGAAACTTTGCAACCGAACATCCAATACTCAAAAGCAAGGTGTCATTTTAAAGCTTAAATCTGAGCTTTCAGATGAGACCAAAAATTAATTTTGACTTTGCGACCCTTATGCTGCTTTCATACTCATGTAGTTTTGCAGCTTTTTCACTGCATGACGTATATTTTTTGCAAAAACTTGCCACTTCCGGTTGTCGTAGTGGCAAAGCTACATGTCGCTGAGATAATCGATATTGTCAAAATTTTGTCGCACGACAAGAATTTTTGAGTTGAAATGAATAATATTATTCAACTTTCAAAGCGACATGAAACAGCAAATCTGAAAAGCCTCACATGATAAATTTTTTCACAATTTGGATAAAACTTACTCATTTTTTTGCAGGTCCCAGATCCTCACTTTGCAGTCATCGCCAGCTGAGAACAGCAGCAGCTCATTTGCCTTTGGATATGGATGGAACTCAACAACACTGGGAACCAAACACAAAAATACTTATAAGCTTTAGGCACATGGGGTAAATTTCACAACGAGTTCAAAAGATCTCACCAGATCTCACCAACAGGGTGCCTCCTGTCACCCATAACTTTAATTTATTTTTGACTGATTTCATTTGTTTTTGGTAAATACATTCATGATTTTCAGCATCATTTAGCAATTCTTATGACCATTCGCATCCACTTTTTCCACTTTTGTAGTTTAGATTACTTTTATCAACGTTTTTGAAATGGATTTTATGATTAATTTTCAGACATACAAAGGCAATTATGATCACCATCAAGAAATACACCAATAAGTTAACCATGGTTCACATACAGACCTGAATGACTTTGCTTACCATATGAGACTTGAGTCATTTGTTCTGCATGACTTGAATTAAGACTCAACTTTGCAAAAACTATAGACTCAACTTGTTTGAGTCTCAACTCGTTTTGAGTCTTAAAGTCGAGTCATACATGAAACCCTAGCTTTTGTAATGACTCTATTGATTACTCCCTGCTTGTTCACGGAATACTGGCAAATATCCGGGGGAAGGGGTGGGGGTGGGAACTGTCATTGCAAGGTTGACACCATGCTCATACATGGCCTTTCACGCAAACATACCCATATTAAACAATTATGTTCAAATCAAGAATGAAAACATACCTTTTTCAAGGAAGCCTTTGTTAATGTTTTCCATAAGATATTCTTTATACTGCTGTTTTAACAACAAATTTGCTCATAAAATCATTAACAAGAGTTATGAAACTAATAAAGTTATTGGCTGATTATTCTTTTTGATTGAAAACAGGGTTTTGGAAATATTTTGTTTTCATAACGTTTACAAGCACCAAGCTATTGTAAAATATACCATAATTTCAAGATTTTTGCAATTTTGATTCCCCTTGAAATGCATTAGAGTACTTCACCCGTTCGTATGGAACTACCCTTTTTACTTGTTCTTGTGTACAAACAGGTGTCTAGATTGTAATGACAGTGCAACCCCCAACCTGGGCAAATATCCAGGGTCTGTTGTTGCACTGTCATTACAATCTAGACACCTGTTTGTACACAAGAATGAGTAAAAAGGGACTGTTGAACTGTTGTTCAGGGTCGGTTTTCAAATTCCACGAGGCCATCAATCTGAATGGAATATAGCACCAGACTTTAGCTATTTTGTCATATTTCTTGAGAACAAAAATGTATTTGAATGGTGCTGCAGAAATAGTCCTGATTCTGAATCATCAGCCATGGAATTGAATCTAGTGAGAAGTATAGACCATATCGATAATTGACATAATCTCGCCATTGATGGGGTAAATCCACAGAACCGGACGGGGAATCGGAACTCAGAACGAGGCCAAGTATGATAAACACGCTACTTGCTCTCGCTCTGAGTTCCGTTCCCCCGTCCGATTCTGTGGATTTACCCCATCAACGGCGGGAGTATGTCAATTATCTATATGGTCTATATGATCTTATGCACTGCGGTAAATCACAATCCACATTTGATTGTTATGATTATTGATCAAATTAAGTATTTTATTGTATTTTTATGGACATTGGTAACAGGAAACAAACAATTATATTACAAGACCATACATAGTAAACTATACTGGACCTATGCTTAACCATTGTAGATGTCCTTTTAAGGTCAAATTCCTTTTACCCGTTAGCGGTGCGGTTTCGAGGCGTTTTGAACTGTAAGGGTACTGGTAATTGTATAATTTAAAGCATATGATTGAATACGGTCAGGTTTAAGCTGAGATTCAATTTTGACCGTCCGTTTTCAATGTGATTCCGCATGCGATGTGTTTTGAATCGATATAATGGTTTTTAGCAAGAGTGATTCCTTTTATCCGGTCCGTTTGCGGTGCGGCTATCCGGAAACCCATGCGTTTACCTGAATCGGTCCCTGGAGCGATTCATCTGTATTGAATGCATTTTGGTCATGCTGAATCTTTTCAATTAGAGAAGATGCTGAAATGAAACCGCATCAAAAACGGACGGACAAAATTGAATCCCAGCTTCCAACCTGATACCATTCATCTCCATTCAATCGTGTGCTGTAAATTATACCACTACCAGTACCCTTACAGTACAAACCGCGCCGCAAACGGATAAAAGGAATCTGGCTTTTATACTCTTACCTAACCACTCCTGTTGAGCCTTTGAAGCTATGCGTGAAGTACTGTCTAGTAATATCCCATATCTTGATGGTGAAATCACTGCTCCCAGTGGCTAATAGTGTGCTAGACTTGTCAAATGCCATGCTGACTATAGGAGCACGATGGACTGCCTGAAGATATACAAAGAACAAAAGAGTGTCACCGCAGTGGTAAGTTCCTACTGACAGAATCTCAGTTAACTGTATCTAAATCACTTGCAATTTACAAACATTTATAACACTTTACATCAGCATTTTGCGGTAAAGGAAAATGCTGAAAGTTGCTCAACTGAAGGCTAGTTGGTTCAGGACCGGAGTACTCGTTCCCATTTCGTGCTATTGTTTTTTCCCCAGAATGACACGCGTAAATTACAGGTGTGCGTCACATTTTTGCATATAAGCCAAAAATATAACGCTCAGATACCACACGCATTCTGTCAACAACCATCGCCCCACTGAGCCACATTTGGTTCCAGCTGGCTGCTGTGTTTATATTATAGATTCTTCCCAGGCCTTTGACTCGGTATACCGAGATTGTATGTTTGACATCCTCCGCGTCTATGGAAACCTGGAGTCTATAATTTTGGCTATCAAAGTAATTTACGACTATTCCTCAGCTATTGTCGTATCACACGATGGAAAGACAGAACCCTTCAAGATTTCAACTGATGTGCTCCAAGGCGACACTTTGGCATTTATTTTCATCATAGTTCTTGACTACATAATGCACTAGCACTCACAGATATCTCCAACGAAACAGGAATCCTGTTTGAACCCAGAAGGAGCAGACGTCATCCCGAAATCTGGAGACCAAGACCTCAAATTGCAGATGATATCTATAGCTCTTCTAGCAAGATCAATTAGCAAAGCAGAATACCTGTTCCAGAGTGTTGAATCACCATCAAATGCAGTTGGATTACACTTGAATGAGAAAAAAAAAAGGACTCTCCTTCTCATTTCTCACCTCAACCAGCGTGAAGACCATCAGAAGTGGTGAACTGGAAAATGTGTCTGAATTCAAATATCTAGGGCCATACATCCAGACTCATTCCATTCAAATCCTTTGAATGTAGGAAATCACAAGCATGAGTTGCCTGCAATAAACTACATACGGAAGTCCTTACTTGATATGTACCACAATCAACCTGGACAGAAAGTATTCTGTTGTATTGTCAGAAAATTGGACTATCGGGAAGAACATGGATATAGAGGGTACTCAACATCAGTTGGAAGGACAAAGTTCCGATATTGTGAATTTGTGGTCACATCCCTCCTATGTCGTCAACAATCAGACAATGCCGTTTCACTGGACACTAGGCCGATTCACAAAAAATTCTTATTTTTCTACGGCTCACCCCCTCATTTTGTTTCTTTTAATATCAGAATCAATCCTGCAAAATTTAAACAAAATTGAAAAAAGTTTAGGTTAAACAAATCAATCTAATCCTTCTTGTGGATTTGATTTAGGCCAGGGTCACTGGCCAGTGGATAACAATAGACTTTGATGGGATAGCCTTTTGTGAACCTCAATTAGTTACATAACACTTCATGAGATGGAACCACTGTAACAATACAATAAGTCTAACAATTATAGAAATTGTACAGACCTATAGTGTACTAGGGGGAATCCCAAGATATATAGAATGTTTTGGCTCTTCTGATAACTGCTTTTGCACCAAATGTATGTTTTTTCAGAAAAAGGTAGTTTACTGAAAAATTGGGGGATTTTGTTAACTTTTTCTTTTTGTTTTATTTAAAGGACACTTTGCTAAATATACTCAGCAATTTTTATCTTTCCAGAAAGAATTAATCATTGTGTTTTTTTATGACAAAGAGGAGAGCCCAAAATTCCCATAGACTTTGTACACAAAACTTAAACAGTCGATTTGTTTTTAAATTTAGCAGGATTGATTCTGACTCTTAGGCTGCGATCACATAGAAGAATACGGTATATGGTATTCGCTATACGCTATTCGATGGCTATATTCTTATACAGGCACGGCGAGCTATACGTTTTTTTGAATAGTGCCCTCCTATGTGACCTGGTAGCATCAAATTCAAGTGTTCGATTGAATCTATACGCGTGCCCAGGTGAAATCGTGCACCGTATACCTGAATAGTATAGTTCTATGTGATCGCAGCCTAAAAGAAACAAAATGAGGGGGTGAGCCGATGAAAAATAAGAATTTTATTTTTTTGTGAATCAGCCTACTGGACACTGCATTCGTACCACCGACCAACCCATCTCTCACTTGATCTTCTGGATTCCTCCTGGCAGTAAAGCAAATAGAGGCAGAGGTTTCTTTTACTCTGATACCATCAAAAAGGACCTCAGCCTAGATCCATCTGAGATCCACCAACTCAAGCATGATGGAGAGGTTTGTTTCGAGTATGTTGCCAGAGCTTCGTCCATTGAAAATGCAAAACACATGACCTCATCTTATCATGTAACTAAGTCCCTACCTTCCAGGTCCGTGTACATGTCAAGTCTTTCCAGTTCCATTGCTTCAGCAGTAGATTCCTGTAGGCCACAACCAATATCTCATCTTTATGCAAAACACATGACCTCATCTTATCATGTAA